>PDGT01000037.1:2579532-2633298 GCA_003671415.1 Megathymus violae | reverse complement strand
ACATTCAAGGTATCCGATAGGAAATTTATTCCAACGGTCGGCTCACGGTAAATCTGTCAGAAGCCTCAGTAAAAACCATAAGAGCTTTTATCGGAATTATGCCTAAAGCGGTGCCCATCTTGTTTCTATAATAAATCTAACCATTTCTAGTTTCTCGACGAGGCAAACTCCGAATAACAATTTCCCTCGCGCGGGTTAACTCAGACTTCGAATGTCACATCGCCTCTGTGAGTTACAACGCCCACTTTCAAGCAAACTTTGCATTTTATATTCTATATCTATACTCTTTGTTATAGGATTGGATTCTTAGGGACTGTAGAAGCTATAATTTTATGATCTGAAAGAATGAAATTTGGAAATAGGCTTTAAGCAATTCGAGTTTTTATCTACCTACTAATCATTTTGGTGTTTTTGGAGAGCAAATTTTATACCCGTTTATAACTTTTAGTATGTTATTTTGAAATATTCATTTCATCTCATTCATTTCAGAATCAATATTAATTATGATACTATCTGGCTGTAACATGCTGCCTAGTCTACTGAACGATTATCTTAAAGCTTTTAACATAATCTTAATGCGGTACATACTCTTTTAAAGCATCGTAAAGGCATTATTGTTTCCTGTATTACCGAATAAGCATTTAATTATCAATGACTACATTGAAGTTACAAAGTAAAACTAGAGATCTGTTGGGCGAGACTTGCAAGCGTGCCGCAGGGTATTGCAATAGTTCCACAACTCTATATAGTGCACGCTCTTTCTGAAGGCTCCAGTTGCCCGTAACTCATGCAATCATATCATCTCTGCCAGCAATCAGTGTGTTATTTTGTTTGCTGTGCACTTGCCGCGGGGCGCCAAAGCCGACGAAATTATCAGTTCAGTACAAAATTACAAGAAAGCATACTGATTCTTAAGGTTTTCTACGTTCTATAATGGTAAGCACTTTTCTTGGAAATGTGCTATTTTGAATCAATTTGTTGTTAGATGTTTTTACAGTTAAAGTTTCGGGCGCAACAAAAAATATACATAGACCAAAACTTTCTCATATGAATGAAATATTTAAGTATTTATTTAAATTTTTATTTTACTAAGTACTTAATTTAATCAACTTAAAACAAATTAGTAATAATAAATTATGATTGCAAATGCAATTACACCTCTGGTTAATATTCATAGTCTTTTATTAAAATAACGTATTATGTCTGATGAACACTGTAAGCGTACCCTCTTGTCATTAATTATTACTATGAATAGTTAGTCAGATGAGTCAGGGATTTATCTTACCAACACCGGTTAGCCTTGACTTGGCCGCCTTTTTGCTTAATTGAACACTAGATGACTATCAAAGGGTCTGACACTCTGGTTTAAATTTTTAGGTCTGGGAAGTTTGTTATTTATTATTTTTTGGATACCTAATCCATGTCATATATTCACCCCTTAAAATTCTGTTATCTTAGCGATGGATAGAGTACCACTAGATTATGTCAAGCTATTACGGTCAATAATAATTAAAACTAACTTTGCCTGTCTAGAAATTTCTTACGTACTTAAATGCTTGAATTGCCTTATCATATCACCTCATTCTCTCCGTCAGTTTCTCTATCGTTGTGTTGTTTTAAGCAATGGTATTTTGTGGGACGATAATTCTACTTACAGACTTACAAATTCATGTTCATTTTAGTCTAATTCTACTTACACACTTACAAATTCATCTTCATTTTAGTCGCCCCAGCGTTAATTGTGTCATGGGTTCGACGGAAATTTCTACTAACCGTTATACAAACTTTTATTGTTCGCCCCATCTACCGTCGTGCATCTTGTTACTGGCATCTAGTCTCGTTGCTCGCGGCCGCAGCTTCAGACCAGATACGAACCATGCTCCATTATGAATATTAAGTTTTTGAGATGTTTTTATCTCGCAATTTGTCTACTAAATCTAAGTGAAGGAATATTGAATGGTCTTTTAAAAGAAGTCTGGAGACTATATTTTATCTTGCCTTTTGCCCAAAACATGGTTGACGTTTACAAATACAAATGAGGTATCAAATACAAATACAAATAAACTTCATGCCGGACACGCACCATCACTCAGCAAAGAATTGCTATCAATTGACCTACAGAAACCACTAGTTATATAATGTTAGTGATGAATATATCTCGATGAATTCGTTCAATTTTTATCCGTAGATATCCACATCAAAAACGGTACTTCATTTGAGTAACTGTAATTATTAATAATTCTATAATCAAACTCAAATTCATAATCAGAATGGTATTTTGTAAATACACTTACGTTAGTCACTTTTTCCTACAACGGCTATATCGAAAAAATGTTTTAACACTAAGCAGGGAAAAGGCGAAAAATCTCCTCAGTATATCTTTTAAACCAACATGAATAATTGCTATTTACAAATTAAGTTTTCGACTTGCGCGGAACCGGTAGTGGCGCCATGATTTCCAGGCTTTCTTGCCATTTATGTTTTCATCTTACCATAATCTCCTCTACTACAAGCTGTATTTTCACACATCATGATTGTATCAGTTAAATAAATAAAAGCAAATGGCGGACATACTGACAAGGACGAAGCTCCAGAAGAGCTGACATCACAACTGTCCACACGCCGCACAGACGTTATCCGGAATTCAACAGATTAGGTCGTGCACCTATTCTGCACATCACGCAGAACTCAACTCTATTCCTTCTCCTCACTCGAGCAACGCCGTGATATCTACAAACTACCGAAACTAACTTCGCTGACGTTATGAAGTTAGCGACCGAACTTATTTCACAAGTCTTGTTCTTTTACTCAGTTCTGTCGTAAGTCGTGTCTGGGACGCCACCGTGCTCTTTATATATGTTTGGAATTTCTATTATCTAACAACATACGTTAGGAAAACTTCAACAACGCGGTTAAGGGTTGTAGGTTGCGCCATCTCTTGGCAAAATAGGGAACTTTATTGATTCCCAATATACGTATTGTAATAACCACAGGCGTATAATTTTAATCCTATTTACTAAACAGTGACCAAAATAAATAATAAACTTCCGCCTTTATAATAAATAATTTATGTAAACGATTTTGTTTAAGTTATTTATGTAGATCAGTAAGCACTCAGAATCATCCGCATACCTCGATGGTGTGGCAAATGTGGCCAGCAATGATGCCTTTCAGTACATCCTGACGATGGACGAATCGCGAATGCACTGTTTTGTATTTAAAAACAAACCTTAATATGTTTCGTAAACTTGACATAATTTAAATAGTATACAGTTTTGTTCATTGCAATTATATTTGTTTCAGGTAACACATGGAGCAGCTGTTTGGTGCTTGATACGTTTGGTTCGTTCGGACACCCTTTCAAACTATGCAATACCCATCTTTGTAGTAGTAATACGAAAACAATAATAGTATTGAATTCGTAGTTCAGTGTTTCCTAAGAAGCAGAAGAAAAAGACGAAAATATAAAGGATATCATAATATAAATACCTTCCTTTACGACCTATTGTAAATAATATTATCTATATAATATTAAAGTTAGACTTCCGAGCACATCAAATAATAAACACAATCTAATCTGCACCGTCAAGCTTAATAAGATACCATAGGTTAAATCCGCACGTCCATCTTTATTTATTGCGTATTGAATCCGAGGCCCTATTCATGCATGACGTCATTATTTGAGAATATCATCTGTTATTAAGTTACATTCACACACGATCACACAGTATATCATATCGTGAATGCGACCACGATGGTTCGTGATGAACGATCGTGTATATTGTGCATTGTAATTAAATCGTTTATAACCATATTGACGACGTCGTAGCCGACTTGCGAGTGTACTGTCTGTGTAGCGAGGGGTCCCAGGTTCGATTCCCGGCCGGGAATTTGCAATGTCATATGTGTGTACGTCCATGACACCCGCAACACAGAGTATCCCAGTGCAGGGGTGTGAGTGTGTGAACGTTTTTTTTGTGCTGCCGCTGTCACATTTATATAGTAAATGATGTTTCTTTTCTATTTATTTTCATTATATTATGGTTAGTGTATTTTTAGTAGTCACTTTCAAATTTAAATAAAGAATCAATAAATCATTATTTTACATTGTAAACTTAAAGGTATTATTATAGGTAAATAGGTATTTTTTAAATACGCACAACGAGTTGCCGGTCCAGATACGAGTATAATCGGGGAAATCGCTTGGTTCCTGCGTTCGAATACTGCAAACGAAAAACATTTCACGGTTGATTCTAGGCGGATGGTGCTAGCTGGGTGCTAGGCCGGGAAAGAACCCTGCAAATATGATGGGGCACTGTCTTTATTTCTTTCTTTCTCCCTCTTTCTTGCCCGACAACGCATCGGTGACGCCTTGGATGTTACTAATGTTCATGGGCGACGAATACCACTTACCATCAAGTAGCTCGTTTGCTCGTTTGTCGGATTAAACATGGTGGTACAGAACGTAATCACCTTCAACAAGAAGGACCCGGATGCCATGGCCTCGGCCATTGTTCAACAAAGTGCCGTTAATATGAGAGCACAGTGCATTACATATCAAATTTAACGTCAACTTATGTACCAATACGAGGACTGCCTTTTAACTTGTGTCGTTTGAAATAAGTATAGACAATCTAATAGGTTATTACCATTTATTGTTTTTCAAAGAATTCTCCGCGATACTTAATACACTTTTGCATGCGTACGAATCAGTTTTTAAAACATTTATTCCACTCCGAAGTGGGGGTAGTCAAATTCGTTTTCGGATTCTACATTCAAAAAGATGAAAAAGCCATATGTCTTTTTTTTATAATCGCGGGAGGTTTGCAAACGACACCACTTAAAAGGCAGCCCTCGTAATAAAGCCGAAACATTGAATCGATTTGACTTAAATCCTTGGGTCTGTTCAACTTGTTAATTTAAGTACATATGCATAGAGGAAAATGTAAAATCATGTGTTATAAATACCACATATCCATATGATAATTGGAAGTCATAAATTGTAAGTGATTTGTATAAAATTTTTAAACTACCCCCATGAATATCACGTTGTAGGGACTAAATTCACTCATTCGATCACATATCATTCGCATTCGCATTCGCGTGGATCCTCAATTACGCGACAGTCATGCGTGCGCGCATCTTAGTGACATACTCGTAGCAAACATTAAAGGTTCTGACATTTCCGCGTGCATTTTAATACTACCTGCACCTACCTAAGTAACTTAACACAGAACCTAAACTGGAGACAAAATTATTGATAGGTCCATTGGTTTATGTCGGGTCACCAACAGGAACTTACACCGGCACCTAAAAGGTGATCCCCTACTTCGATAATGGCGAGCATTCTTTGTAACAAAAATGTTTCTTTTTCTAACCCTAGAAACAAACGAACGAGCAAACGAATCGTGAATTTGAAATTAAACCTCCGCGTTTTCAAGTTGGTTAAATTTGATCATGTTTTAGGAACGTGAAATTAATACTTAACATTAAATAGAGAATATTTATAATATTCAAATTTTATCGCTCAGTATGAATGTTTACCCAACTCAACGGTCCGTAACGAAATATCCCCTCATCAAAGGATTAATTGACGCGCCCGAGGCCGTAGCGTGTACCGTTTGGCCGATTATTTTATGAGTTCATTATTGTAATTGCAATGTTTAAAATGAAAAATAAACGAAATGAGGAATTGAGCGTGTTAAGTATTATTAATTATTGCAACCCACAAGTGTCGGGTGTCATCTTACTAAAAAAAATTGCTAAAAGCGAAATAGCGTACTCTATGCACCTTTAGGAAATTATAAAAAACTGTGATGTACTTAGGTTACACCACAATGTCTTTCTTTACTGAAGTTAGTGATCTTCCATTGTAAACAGTGGTATTTTTGACCTCCAAACCTAAATAGTGTTGACGACAATCAAAATAAGAAGTATGCTGTAAATAAAAATTCAGTGCAGCTCTATAATCCGATATAGTCAATATTTCTTTGTTCATAATTGAAACAAAACTCATTACGAATCCGATACTACATTTAGATTACAGGTTTATTTTGAACTGCCACTTTTATATAGTAACATTTTATAACAATTAACGAATCGTTTGGTTACTGCGTACTTACACAGTACCAGTACATTACATTCGATTTAAACCACGATGTGGCGTGGAGAAACAGTTACAATATTGATACAACATTCGACAATTCGATAGACAATAAATTCGACAAACTAAACAAGTTTAATAGTTCGTTAGTTTTTAGCATGAATTTTAAGAGATTGTTTTGGAATAAATTTCATATTCTAATTTTTAATCACATTATATAAAAAGTAAAAAAAATAAAGATAAAACCATTAAGTTACATACAGATTAATGTACTTAGTTTGCAAAACAGCGTTAATAAAATCAGTAAATATTTTACAAAAAAAACTATTTGTGGGTTTCATCACCTATTTCCACACTTAAGAGCGGTATTTTTTCATTATTTTAGGTGAGACCAAACGAGAAGTTTCCCCTCTTAAAAAAGGAATTTTCCAAATCATTTAACGAAAAATAGTTCCGAATTAACAAAAAAAATGCAGACGAAATGAGAACCTCCTTTTTTTGAATTCGGTCAACAAAAAAATATTGGGCATTTTTAACACGCTCAGTAAGCCGCATATTGATAATGACTTCTAAACAACCATTAATTTCAACAAAACGTACAGAAGGAGTCAAAAGATAAGAAGAATACTCTGTGAATGTTCTATAATAAATATATACTAAACAATTTTTCCACAAGAAAACCAACACCACCAGCCGAAAGTAGTTTACATTTATCCGCTTTGTACTAAAATTATAATTGTTTATATATACAACTATATCGTACATATTTCTATTCGCAACTGCTGTAAAGATCTTCGTCCGTCATTGTAATATATGCGTGGCATTATTCAAACGAGGCTCATTTCCATCCATCAGAAGCAATCTTTAATCTGTGGAGTTGTACCGTCAATATGTTGGAGGCAGTAACACCCACGCCGCACACAGTTTGCCATAAGCAAAGCTTTTTTACTCTTGCTAAAAGTACGTAGTTTAAGGAAATTGATTCACTGTGGTCGAAACACGGATATTGTAGTTTGTTGTTTCACATAAATTGAAGTTTCAAATTGAAATTTTGGTAAACAAGAGAAACGTTACTTATTTCAAATTTGAAAATGTTTTATCCGATTCTGTCGATTTGAAATTAAGGCTTGAGATAGTGAGTTAGTTCCGGGGCCTCCCTTACGTTGAGGTAGTTGACCAGGTGGATGGCATTTAAACCATTTAAATGTTTTAACCGTAATCTTGAATTTATAAACGTTGCCAAAGTTTCGACCGGACTTCTTTCGCTTTTATTGTTTTTTTAGTTTTATTCATGTGGAATATTACGACTAAATAATGTGTTCTTTTCCAAAACTAGCGTGGCAATAATATTTCTGGCGTTTTTCATGTCCATAGGCGATTTACGCCTTTTAGATTACTAAAAAATGCTGTTAATAGTAAGGTTCATGCTTCATTTTAAAAACTCAGAGCAGAGTTCTGCGTTATTGATACAGGAGTGTGTGTGGTTTGTGTACACTCATGAATTAACTCGTTAGCGATGGTAATTTGCAACTGTCCGCGGTAATGGTCTTGGATTCGATTTCCGATCAATATAAATGTTTGCACCGATGCATATAAATTACAAATAATTGATCTGATCAATGGGATTCATAGAAAACACCCAACGATGTAATATTGAAACGAAAAATTATGCGCATATTTTTATTGTATTTTATTCAATTATTTAATTTTTGCGTTTCCAACCCTGTAGCATAGTCGCTTATATGTAACTCTGCCTACCACGTGAATGGTCCAAGATTTGTTCTCCGTTCGGTACAGATCATTATGCCGCAGAACTTAGTTGACATTATTTTCTGATTTTGGTGAGTTGTATTAATTGTAAACGGAATCCACACAAAGATAACCCTGTCTATATAACGAATAACAGATTACCTTTGTGTAAAATAATGTAATAATGTCAGTGCGGGTTTCCCGCTCCTTTAGTGAAGGTATTTATGACCACTTACCATCAGACGTCTCGCCTGCTCGTGTGTTCAATAGTTACTTCAAAAAATCGACTTATAGAAATTTAATTATATTTTGCTTTCTACTGTTACTTTGCGGTTTTTCTAATTGTAATTTTTATTTTTTATTTTTAGTGATGGTTTAAACCACAACATATGTACAATAACTAAGAGCAGCAAACATTTTTAACTTCATCGTGAAATGTTCACGACATTAATAATTTATAGGGGCCCATATCGATAGGATACGCCGTCAAATATGCAATGCGCGAGCGCTGAACGTCAAACAGAAACTTTTCTTTCTTCCTTTCCTTTTTATTTCATTCTTCCTTTTCCTTCCTCGGCCGACAACGCATTAGATATGCCTTTGGTGTTACCAATGTTCATGGGTGACGGTAAACGCTTCACATCAGGTGGCTCGTCTGCTAGTTTGTCGGCTATTCACAAAAAAATATGTCTATAAAAATTAAATGTTTAACAAAAAAATGGTTCAATGAAAGTACTACTAGTAATGAAAGTGATACTATATTACATTTAATATTTTCAACTTATTATAGTATTCCAAGAAAGAAATGATATATCTATGGGTATTGCAAGATAGCTAGGGACCAACAGTACCAATTGGCATTTCATTGTTTCCCTTACTATTTAATAACTTAGACTGCAAGATGAAGAAAAATAGCAAACACCTACGTATAAAACATTGTTGTTGTACATAAAAAGGTTAACGCGTATTCCTTGGATAATAATTATAGTAAATATCTCTGCTATTGCACTATTCAAAGATTGTGCCACCTCCTAAACTTTTTATTACATTCTAACATCTTAATAATCCATGTAAATAAAACTGCATGTTCTAACACAAAATATCAAAAAATAAACGTTATAAAACCATTCTAAGTAAGTCGACCGTCCGTTTCGTTTCACAATAAGCTCTTCATTCAAAGCTAAATTCGATCGTAAAAAGTTTTAGATAACATCAATCGACTTCATTCACCGAAACTTTATTGAATCGGCTGTACGGTACGCTTCGCCTTTGCCTTCTCCGCTAAGTGAAATGAAAACGAATAATGAATTCTTTTTTTAATGTCACAAAGTGAGAACTTTTTTGTAACTGCCAAGTCCACCAACGACTGACTGATCTACATAAACCTCTTAAAAAACGTTCATCCAATTTTTGTGGCCGAGAAATTGAATATTGTTTATCTTGTTTTTCGAATAAACACAAACTGATTTATTTTACTACATAGGTACCTAAATAATCTGGATGAACGCTTTTTCTAAAAATACGAATTTGAACTTGTCTCATTATTAACTCACGTAGTGAATGTTCGTCACGTCATGTCGCCGGCACTACTTAACGTTCGCAGGTACAGCTGTCGTAAAGGCGTAACATTTACTACACTTTCGTAACCATGACTATTTACATGCATCATTATTCATTCACAGGCTGACAAACATGTCATTCACGCCATTTATCACTATTTAAAAATTCATTCAAAATAAAAATGCACGACCTCGCCTTTAAAGATGACAGCTTAAATTACCGTAGCGCCAACACCGATTAATGAGCCATTTCGCGCCATTTATTTATCAATTTCTTATTCTCTGTCATAAAATAATGTGGCCGTGTTTTATGGCTTTCAGTCGAGAAGAATTTGTATATTTATATAATTTTCACATCGACAATTAATTACTTTATTTCGTTATATATGAATGAATGAATTATAAAGACATTACTGTTTTCAAATTATTTTATAAATAAATAAATAAATTAATTAATTTTATAAATTATAAATTTTGTTTAAAATAATATAATGATCTATACGAAATGGATGAAGTACGAGTAAATACATATGTACTATGTAGGTACTTTCATATACTTATTATATTACTGCGCATACGATCTATTTAACTTATAGATGTTATTATCTTTACTTTTGTGAGATTTTTTTATTAATTGCTGGTTCTGCACTACCTTGTCCCAGGTTATGTTTTTATTTTTATTTTATAATTATTATTTTTCTTTATAACACCAAAGTAATCAGTGTACAAGACTGGATGAGATATTTTTAAGAAAATACTTATTTTGCTAAATAAGATCTAAATATGTACACATACTTTGCACTTTGTGCACTTTAGACCAAATTTAATATACGTAAATATATTTACTTTATATGAAATGAAATGAAATGAAATAATATTTATTCGAAGTTGGTTTTTAAAAACACTTTTCGAACGTCAAACTACGCCATCGCTTCAACAAATCCCTACCGTGAGTGATCTCGGAAGAAGAAGCGGCGAGAAACTTCCGAGGAGTTTTTTTTTCCTACGCACAGTTACAGAACGCACTTAAACTGGCTTAATATTAAACTCATGTCCAAGCAGTGTTATCCTGAAAGTAATCATCAAGTTTATCCATAACCTTTTCGCATAAGAAGGCCTTTGACGTGAGTTTTAAATATGAGTAAATATTACTAACTTTATAATAGGTACGTTCAGATTATAAGAACTTTTTGAGAACAATTAACTTTTTGTAATAATTCCAGATCTGCTGAGAGAAACTTTATTTAGATATAAGCAGAATGATGTATTCTTATATTTTTTTTTAATTTTAGAGGTTTTTTTTTTCATAAAATAAGTTAATGCTTGACAACAATCCCATCTGATGGTAAGTGGTGATGAAGTATAAGATGTTGAACACACTAACTTATACAGCCTATTCACTGCCCTCTTGGAAGATTCCCACATTGTAATTAGGTGAAAACTCCGAAATTGGAAGTTCATTCATCATTTCATTTGTTTTCTCGGTCAAATATCCCGATGTTGTTAATTCTGTATTTATGTGTGCATGATTCGTCGAGAACCTCGTCTTGAGTAATAAATCCTTTAAGTCTATGTTCCTCTACGTGAATAATTTTGAACATGGCTTGCGAATGAGAAAAATAAATTCCAGATAAAGGTAAACCAGTAACAGGCTGTTCTCATCTAAGTTAATTACATATCACGATCATTGTGAATCTACCACATTTAACTTCCGTAAACCGTGACCGTTTACGGGCGTATGGGTTTCGTTCAAGCGAATCCCTTACGATCCGCTTTGAAATCGAAACATTCCTTAACGTTATCTCGAAATTAAATAAAATAAGCTCTGGGGCAACTATTATAAGGTTTATTTTTATTTTTCAGTAAAACTGCGTACAGAATCAGCTGCGTAACAAATCGCGCGGGAACGGAACGAATAAAACAATGACCGGCCTGTCCTTGACAGCGACAAGAAACTTGAGTGCCAGTTGCACAGATTATATCGACGGGTTTAAGGATTGTACTCATTATAGTTAATTTACGTAAAATTTAAATTAACTGTAAATTTAAATATAAAATTTATCGAACACGTTTCTTTTCATTTCCCAATAATCCAATAAATATAAATATATTAAGAAACGGTAGGTACGTTTTACATACATACTTTAATTCAAAGTAGAAAAAAAAATCGAATAATATTTGTTTTATAAATCAAACAATTAACATTTGTATTATTGTTATAATCCCTAGAATGTTTTCAAAAGTTATTTACTTTTTTTTGTTGGGAAAGTTAGAACAATACTTTACATACCTTTACATTTAATGTTTGAGTCAAAAATAAAAATACATATAAGTAATAAATGAAAGAAGAAGAAAGTATAATGAACAATATAAATGCTATAAAATTATAGTCTACATGGAAATAAAGTTAAATACCTGTAGAACGTAATTTTGTAATGAAGTTTTAATGATAATAAATTATTTTAATGTCACGGCAAATACAGTGGAAATAAAATAAAATAATTATTGAGAATTATTAAGAAAAAAACTTGTATAAATATATTCCTCATAACCCTTTTATTTTTTATTTTTTTGTTGAAGCTTATCTTTGTTCTTTTAAACTATTAGCTATATAAGCCGTACTATATTTATCTATTATACTTTTGCTATAAATTTTAGTAGTATGGCTCGGATCAGTGGTACTGAGAATTGCGCATATCAATGCTGTGGCTCACTACCACGGTAATTGTTGAGTGCGATCCGTTTATCTAAAGCTTAGTGTAATACATTATTTGTATGTACATATGTAAATTTAAATTCAAATTCATTTAATCATATTTCATTTAGTCATTTTAGGCTTCTACTACCGTTTCGAAAAGGTACTTTAACACTGAGGAGAAGAAACGGCGGAAGTATGGTTATATATCAGTATCAGTATATAATTATTATAATTATAATGAACACTTAACTTTACATAACCTGCAGTAAGCATCAATAAAATAAATTTATTCTTTGTTTCTTTCTGATGATTAATGATTAATTAAATAATTATCATTTTTAATGTTTGTAAAGTTATTTACGGCTGTCAGTTATTAACAAATATTCAATAAGAATATCTTGACAGTTTCGAACCCGAGAAACAAGCTCGATAACAACATTGCTCTGGTTGACGCGCAGTTATCTTAATTGAATTCGAATTGATTAAGTCGATTGCTACCTTAGCGCCAATTAATACTAGTTTTAACTTAACAAGTTAGAATCTCAACAGGCACATTATTAGTGAATTAAATATTAGTTACAGTATAGAATATGATTTTAAATAATAATTAAGTGCTTTGTAGTTGACTTCTTAGGTAGTAGGTAGTACTACTAGTTAAGAAGTCAATGACTTTTACTAGTTATTACTACTGTAGTAGTATGTGGAACATATTTTATGTAAATAGAGATTACCTAAAAGTCCAACAATGTAATTTTAAAAGTTTCACTTGGGTTACAATTTCAAGTTAGATTGAAAAAGTTCCAATTAACCCTTATTTCACGCATATTCAACCCAATATAAACAGGTTTACAAACATTCATGACATTTCATTCATGAATAGAAACACGTGCTCGAAGGCCAGGATACCATTTCCTTTATTTGAGCCAACCATTATTTGTCGGAATCAATGAGTTATATATTAATTATTTTACAATCAAAGTTTATCCAACTAAATGGGTTTCTTAACGAATGGGTTATTTAACAACGGATTACCCTTAAATTCGGACTAACTGGGTTTAATCTGCGGTTTAGATCCCTGTTAAAAATTCCTCCAACGTCTACTAACAATTTGCTCACAAATCATAGAACAGTCATAGAATATGATAGTTTTGTGTGTTCAATTTTATTAATTCTGAAACTAAAATAAAATGTCAATAGCATATTGCTTTTAAGGTGAAATCATAGAAAAATATTATGCAGTCTTTTTCGTGGTTATCTGAACAGTTTAATGTTAAATAGAAGATTATGTATTTATTTTTCGTTTCGAAGCAGGAGTCAGCGGGCCGGTGGTCATCACCGAACGAATCCTTCTTATTAATTCTTAAAAGAAATATACGACTGCAAGCAGTGACGCCGGACATCTTTTGAAGAATTCCGCCTGTTAACAACAATCAAAATCCGACTTTCAAAACCTAAATACAAGTGATGTTTTTAGCTAAATATTCAGATAATTTGATTACAATATTTCAATAGTTAATGTATTTGTTGTGTAGTGAAAATTTAATTGCGGAGGCCGCCATGTTGAATCACGAAATGGCCTAATTCGTTGGGCAATATTTGGTTACTGATTGTCGTACCGAATCCGGTAAGTCGTTTTATTTGCATCCTTTCAACAGTTATCTTAAATTTTATGTGCTATTAAATGCTCGATGAAGCGATCGGACGTTTTAAAGTATTGATAAAGTTTAATTGTATTATTTTGGATAATTAAATAAGTGAATATTAAAGTGAGAAGTATCAAAATAAATTTAATAATCACTGCAATCTTATTTAATTTCCACAAAAAAACACAGACAACTTTTGCCTTTTATAAATTTTATAAGTAACAAAAGTAAAAGCACAAAATAACAAATAAATTAAATTTTACAATAAAATTTCTGTAATTTTTACCGAACTGCCTTCATTTATGTAAAATATTGTTGTATGTTTTTATGTAAATATCCAACAAGCTAGCAGACCGGGTTGACATTTGTAGCATTTATAGTTGATTATATCACATTCCGAAGTAGCGTAAAACAGAGGCTCCATCTATCCGTGAGTCTAGGGCAACTATATTCGGCGACAGTCACCCCTTTGCCACCGAGCCAAATACACGCCTGAAAGAGAGTTTATGGCTACAGAAATTAAAATTATCCTATGAAATTCTAACGTTGTTCAAAATATTTCTACAAACCATTCATTTTTTATAAAGTATGTATGTTCAATATTTTATCAATAATTAATATGGGATATATCCGGTGCAGTGCTTTTTTATTTCTATAATTTTTACAAGTCTGTATACGTACGGAATACCGTTAATATATTTAAAATATTAGAAAATCTCATTACCAATCTACTAATTACCATTATTTACCATTCTGTTTTACTCGAATGGTAATTAGAAGAAATGAATGGTAATTATTTATATTATTATTTAGTATTACAATTTCCATCGGTATTAGAGCATTGACCCTAATCCCATGCTAGCAGACGAAGGTGTCGTGAGAGGCGCCAGAGGCCGGCACCCCTGTCACGTGCCAATCGTGATTCAGCTGGAAGCTTGAGAATCATTACTATATTCCTTTTCTTTTAATTCTAAGCGATGCCTTTAATTTTGCTTATGTTCATGAACGACGGTGAGTGATATTAGATGGCTTGTCTGTTAGTTTGTCAGCTATAATAATAAATATAATATTTATTCATTACTTATACTCTTCCTCCGAAACGGCTTGTCCGATTTTGAGGAAATTTTATATGTATATCCAGTAGGTCTGAGAATAGGTTGTTATCTATTTTTTATACTCTTAAGTGATAATGGTGGTCTACCCCAATTTTTTTTATTTTATTTTTTGGATAAAATTTTTTATTTTCATGTTTTTAGGTGGAGGCATTAAAAATACATACAACCCTAAATTTTCATTTTTCTACCATAAACCCCTATTTTTTACTAGCGATATCAGTAATTAATAATTTTCAACCCAGGTACAGATTAATTATCACTTGATCAGTTATCCCCGCCAGGCGTCTACCGGTGTCACTTCTGAGACCCAGTAAACATCACGGAGTAGGGATGAGATCTCTTTTCTCACTACCTACAGTTTTCGGCCATTGTTTGTGCATCAATTGTAACAGTGACGTTTACAATTATCATTTTACTATTTCATTGTTATCTATATCTATTCTAATAAATAAAATTGGAGTGTCTGTTTGTAATATTTAAATAACCGCTTTTTACTACATGCATATGAATGTATATGCGGTACATATACCAAAATAACATTTTTTACAATTTTTGTCTATCTGTCTGTCTGTTCCAACTAATCTCTGAAACGGCTGTACCGATTTTGACGGGACTTTCACTGGCAGGTAACTGATGTTATAAGGAGTACTTTTATTTCTACCATATAACTTTTTTGTTAAATTCCACGCGGACAAAGTCGCGGGCACAGCTATTTTTTGAATAAATTTAATTCATATCACACCATGTTTTTCACACGGACAATTGTACGTGGCATGCTCTCGAGTGGGCAAACCATCCAGTTTGTTTGTGTTAGCTAAAGATGGGATAACAAAAAATATTGTGCACTCTATAGCGTTAAGGGATTGACATTGTTTTTTAGTATACTTATTATAATTAGCGATATATGTAATTTATAATTTATATGGCAAAACAACGTTTACCGGATCAGCTAGTAACTATCCATATAATTTTTAAAAAGTCTACTAAATTATTAAGGATTAATGAGCAATTTAATTAATCCCATTATTGATTTAATTTATTTCAGAAAAACTAATTTCTTTTCCTTTTTATTCCATTTTTATTTATTGTAACTATTAAGATTTGGGATCATAATTGTATTATTAATTAAAACTACAGTTTCTATGTAAATTTAAGTAATTATAATAAATAAAAGGCTGATTCACTATTTTAGTTCTAATTCCCATTTTCACCTTTTTCTCATCACCATAAATTGTATCTAATCCCCATAAGTAATAAATCTCATTACCGTTTAGTAAAAAAACAAAAAGCTCTCTAATTCCATAACCGTAAATCTGATTGCTGTCCCTTTCCAAAATTTATTTTACTATTATTATTCACTTCTTAAAAATCGTATAAAGAACATAATAACGTATCATTATTTATCTTTCTTCAAAAACATCATAATTTGCACGAAATTAAATATTCACCCTCCTGTTAAATAGTAAAATATTTTTTTAGGTAGCTACCCTGGTTTCGGAGATTATTTTCCGGATATACATAAACTCCAGAGGTCGCACTCTCTCTTTATAATATTAGTATAGATCGAGATATCGCAATATTTAGATTTTTATATAAGGGCCAAGTGTCTAAGAAATAAAACTTAAATAACTTTATTGAAATCTATCCAATAGTATTTCCGTGATGCGCGCACAATAAAGGCCTTTGACATTTTTTTTATATATATTTTATACATACAATAAGATTACAAAATATAAAGAAAGTATGAAAAGTTTGTACAAGGGCACCACTTATTCCTTCACGGAAATATCTTCCAGGCGGCCCAAGAAGAGTGATACGGAGAAGGAAACTTAGTGCGTACACATATCTGCGTAATATATGGAGGTTAATATATAAAGCATAACAAAGACTGGCTCTATATTAAAATGTGTTGAGATGAAAGACATGTACGCCGCGGGCCAGGAGGGAGAGTTACAACCGTGATGGATACTTACTAGTTTTGCGCATTAAGACGTCGCGTGTGGCACTCGCTGGATACCTTATGTGCATGCCCGCGAGGCACGGTATTCTTATATACCCGTTCTAAGAAAATCTTGCGAAAATTGAAATCGAAGACAAAACGCTATAATAAGGAAAAATCTTACATTTACCGTTTACGTTCCTGTGAGAACAGCATTCGGCTATCGATCAAGCGTTCTATCTACTCTGGGCGTTTATGTATCTAGAATCTAGCACTGAATTCACTAGAATCCGGCTGTCCTGTATACTAAATTTCTGATTACCAAGTCCTTGTTATGGGAGACAAATCACATTACTCGTGTTGATTAATTTTTAATCGCATTGAACAGCGAAGTGCTGATATAAAATCTTGAAAAGTATTCGTTAAATTCGTTAATTATTTGTTTGCAATGAATTGTCGAAACACACCGCAAATTCGATGGTCCGATTAGTTTACCCACACAACTCGTTTCCCTTAACCCGTATGGCAACACCTGATAATGGCCCCATCCCGTAATAAAGTGCGTAAATCACCAAACCCGATAGCATATCCCACGCGCGGTGCACACAATAAATAAAGCGAACGTATGCACCTTTCGGCTCGCAATGAATGTGGAAATTATTGCACATGCGATTACTTACGCGAGTTGCACCATCACGGAAAAAGTAAGGCGCCTTTATAAGGTGTCTCGGCTTTCAATAAGTTTTGATTTATCGGAATCCCACTTCTGTAATTAATCAACAAGCCAAGAGTTTCTTGTATATCTGTATATAATTTTATATGATGTACGCATAAGTATCTTATTACTTCATTCGGGCTGTACATACCCCATGTCATGAAGAACTATTCAATTTGATAAAATTGTTAATCGTTTAGCTCAATTAACTCGTAACCGTCATGTCACAGATAAATCTTGGAGCTTGGTATTTTATTAAGTTACATTTTCATAAGTCTGCTCCTACTCCTCCAGGGCACTTCTCTTAATTGACATCAAATCCTTCTTTGTTGCTTTTTTTCAGGCATAATTCCAGCTATTCTGGGAGCAATCTATGCACCTTTTACTAAGACACGTATGCTGTTCAACAACTTTTCTGCCCCATCAGTAATCAGTTTATAGCGAGCGATGTGCTTAGCTTTAGCTTCGGCTATATAACTGTGCCGGAATGGACCGTAAGCTGCCATTTAATTCCAATGAGATTTTACAGGATTGTAATGGCCACATTTAGCATGCGTGGTCGGACATTTAAAAAGACATATGCGAGTATAATTCATAATCGTATTTAACGCGTTATTCCGTACGCGGTGTATTGCACTTTATCAAGATCAGTGTCGCGGTGAATAATTTTCGACGATACGCGTGGGACGTTGATCAATCGATTTTTGTACGTGAATCGATATTGTTGCAACGAATCGCTCGGTGTACTGTGACATTGTATCGTTCTATACATATTAATTTTCTTTAAAGTATAATTTACATTAATGCATTGTTTTAAGATGACCTCACACTTTAATACACAATAAAAAAAAGTATATTGTGGTATAGATTTGATCGTTTATCACCATCATCATCACAACCCGTACTGTCCCACTACTTTCCTCGAGTTTCCTTTCACAGTGCCATGGGTGAATATCATAGTCTGCGACGCTGACCAAGTGCTAACAAACTTCACATAAAGAACATAATGGAGAACGTATGATGGTTTTCTCACAATGCTTTCCTTCACCGATAAAGTGAAGTGATAATTAATTTGTCGTATGTAATTTGTAAAATTAGAGTAATTCAAACCACTACGCTACCAATGACAGTCCATCTCCATTTATTTATTACCAGTACTATTAAAACGTATCGAGGTTTATGCAGCCTTTGCGACACTTGTTTTCATGGCGATGAAATGATTTTGGGAGTTTCGATTACTATCTAATATCCAAATCGTTTTCTCTGGAATGTGTTGAAAAAAGTTTTATGTAATTATTAAATAAATAGTGATTTGTTATAAAAAGAAAAGGTTTGTTATTAAAGTATAATATGAAAAAATAGTGATAAATAAAATTTTATAAGTATTTAAGTATACATAAGCGCATAACAAACCGTTCAAACATTACTCGTGCTCTCGCCTTGGATTCTTTGTGATGTTGATTAAATAAACCTACGATGTGAAAAACAACCAAGACCGTGACAATTTTATCTGTCAAATATATATTTTGCCGCGACGTGACCGAGCGGCGCGGTGGGGGCTTGCGTCCGGGCCTACACAACTGATTCACTACCTAATATATTTGTCTACAGAGTATATACTCACATTTTTCTATTGATATCATGACATTGGCAGATTGTATAAAAAAGTTTACTATGATGCATGTCACTAAAAAAACTTGTGTTTTTTTTTAAATACAAATGTAATTATGTAAAAAAATATTATCATTACGCGTCACCTTAAATCATATACATAAAAATAGAAAATAACTTAAACCAATAATCTAAAAAATACTATAATATTTAATTGATAAAAACATGGTATTTGCAATAATATTAATCTTTTGCATTATCTGTGCAGTATGTCGTCGCTTTAATGGCCTTCGCTCGTCATTATTCGCAGCTGAGACGGTGGCGGCCATGATGCCGATTTTCAGCGGGGTCATAAAATTGGGGTTCCTATGCAAACTATGCTAGTTTAAACTTTTATTCAACTTTTTGAAGATGTTGGGTCTCTAACTATGCTAATAACATTTTCAAAACCTTAGATCATTTTGTGGACTTTGCGCTTTTATACATTTCCAAATAAGGCGATTTATCCTTAGGAGGGGCAATATATATATATTAACAAGGGCATTAATTCTATTTCATATTACAGTGGCATTAAATTGCATGGGGGACCAGGATTGAATCTTGCACGCACCCCAAAATTTTCTGAACGTCTGGAAGTGGTTAAATGTTAAATAAAATATTTACACCTGCACTTACTTATATATTACGTTTAAGTGCTGTTAACATGTAAGTAACGGGCTGGCGGAAATATTTACTAAACTGTTGCTATCTATTTACTAAACTTGCTATTTTCGGAAGCCTCTAAGCTCGTAAACTTCCTCTATCTCATTATACTGACACGAACAGACTTAAGCCGATACATTACCGGTATCTACTCGCGAACTACTACAAGTGCGTCGAGATTACCCTAATGAGTGGTGAAATAATTAATTACAATCCCCTGAGCCGCCGTGTTAAGATGGCGTGCCGGTAAATTGGATTTAGTTAACCCATCTAATAACATTTAAATCCACTGAACTCTAAAACATGTACCAAGAGTAGTGAAGATACATTTTTAAAACATAGAATAAATTTTCTCCGAATTTTGTAGCTTACTTTTGAAAAGGTCATCTTTAACTGTCGAACATTATATTTGATACTCGGTAGAAACTTTTAAAGTGGATATTCTTTGGTTGCTATGACGACTATGCAGTCTTGTGCGTCGATGCCACCATAAACAACTATCATAAACATAAAGTATGTACAATCTTACATCAATTACCAATCACACAATCAATTATCTCATCACCTTCCTCACTTAGACCCGAAGATCACTGTGCAGCTGTCCTTTAATTCTAATGTCGTTATTCAGCATTAGCATGTTATTTTTAAAACTACGTAGAAAAAGTCTCTCTGATCTGTGTAAATCACATCAGTCTCGTTCCTAATTTGCTCTTTATGAAATTTTCTTTACCAATATTTAACAGTTTACAATGTAGTAGTAGTTTACAATGTTGGTTTTAAAGATGGATATATGTGTTTTCCTAAACGAGTAGGGATAAAGAAATCAACTTAACATATGTTGAACAACAGATAGATAAGAGAGCGAGCAGTCGACATGACCCATTAATATCAGATCAGACAAACAAGAAACTTACTTTTTATCTTTTGAAGGAGAATGAGTGAACGTAGAGTTATTTACGAATTATTTATAAGCAAACTGATGTTGTAGTATTTTAGGAATCACTTTCAATATTTTGAAAAAAAAAATTCAATCTTAGAATTGAACGTCGGCGTGTAATCTTTACAATGATAAAAGTTTAAAATCACACCCAATTGTGGAGTTCAAACCACGTCCTGGAGAATAATTAAGTACCATGAAATCGACGCAGCCCGTTTACAACGAGTACCGTGTAATTGCGACTCTTTTATAATGCTTTGAACAGGATTTTAAGGGCCCTGATTATTTTTATCGTTTCTGTGAATCAGATGCTACGGTACTTTAACGAATTTTTCATGTTTCGATTAGTTCACCCTGCCATTGTTAGTCCAATGTTTTTCAATGCTAAACATTGGGCGATATAATTTTTCAGGATACGAAGGATTAAATAATTTAGGTATTTCCCTCGAGTGAATGTTTTTCACACATTTGATTTACGGACGGTAAATTGGGAAAACAAACTTTTTAGTTTTAAATTATGTATTTACTGTGTAAAATAAATTTTACACAGTAAATACATAATCGATATCGCGAGCAAGTACCGCATCTAATTGCGAATTATTTTTACTGTCGGACATCGTTAAAGGATCATTAGCAATAAATACCGTATCTAATTGTGATCTGTTTTTTATTCTGAGACATTCAATGATCCCGAGGCAACGCTGCATCGCTCGTTTCGCCCGTTAATTCATCTTGTATCGATGTCTGTAGTGCCCCCGGGGCACCGGGCCCTCGAGGACACATCGGTTCGACCCTCTAGAGTTCGGTAGATATCTTAGAACATCGTACCTACATCTTTTTACTGTATCTATTCCGATACTATGTTTCATGCTGTAATGTCATGACTTAAAGTTCGCATTAAAACATTTGGAATTTTCGTAACAGTAAATACTGAAAAAGATCCATAAATGAAAGATCATATGTGCTCAGTGCTGATGTTTGAGGGGAAAGAAAAACATGTAAACAATAAGAAAAAAAAGTAGATAGAACAGATTATATACGGTTACTGTTATTGCAATTATGTTATTTAAATGTTTCGAACAAATACAATACAGTCATCTTGAGTAACATTGAATACTTTGCGATTATTTTGTGACTTACTTAATATGTATATCGAAATAACAATGCATATAAATTACTTAATAATAACTTATAGTTTTACGTACAAGTGTATTTAAATAAAAATTATCTACAAAAAAGTTTTATTTTTTCATGTGTGCACGGTAAACTGCCGCCTATTAAATTCTTAATCTGTGGTAGTAGTCTTAGCTCCTTCACTTGTATCATAGAGTAAATAACACGTGAAACTGTACAGTTATATCCATCTCCGTACTGACTAATTTCATTTCATATTCTAATTCACACAAATTTATATTTATATATATATATATATTTCGGTTACCCCTCTTCTAAAGATGAAAAATTAATTGTAGTAGTCGCTTATACTCGTATGTACAATGGAAAATATTCTATTTATCTTCGTCTTAAGAAAAACAATATAGTTACAAACGTTGACCTCGCTCGCACGCAGCAAGTACCGTGGCTAATTGCGAAATTATTTTTCTTGTGAGACAACATCGTTAAGCCTCCCGCGGCTGCGCTCGCCGCTCGTTAATCCGTCTCGTATCGGTGAAATGTTGTAACCGCTTCGGGCGACCGTATACGTTCTTAACTTTGACCAAAATGCACACACCTAGGTACAGTAAACCTATCATGCCAATGTCTTCGTGGAACCTTTCGTTTTACCCTTCAAATCAACAACAAAAACATGAAGAAAAACGAATCGTTCGCTAAACTTACCGAGAATAAGTTAACGACATAATTATTTTAACTATTTTTAAAATGATTCTTGCACGAATTTTCTCTGATTTTAAGCTTAAAGCGGAATGCATTATTGTTGCAATTATAGTGTTAACAATAAAATGTCAAATGTTTCAAAGATATATTTTTTTTTGTTAATTTGTAACGAGATAATCAAATGTACTTGCCTACGTCACAAGGAATCCTACTTCGTAAACTAGTGGCTAAAAATTATACAACTAATGTTACAAAATAAACTTTTTTTAAATTTTTTTTTCACACGCAATCACCGCTGCCTATGGACATTTATAAAGCGCCACGCCAGCAAACAGAATGAGAGAGTCATAAAGCCAACCTTCCTTATTGGCTCTCTAATTTTGCAACTGAAAAAAAAAATTATTTGGAAGGTTGTAATCAAGCAGATAAAAATATTTTCCACCATGCGAAAATGCATGTGTCATGGGTCATGGTACAGTGATCACTCACCTACCGCAATTTATCCATGACCATTATTCATGTAACTAGCTCAACAGGTCAGCGTATCTTAACATTCTTATCTTAACTACCTGTTTGCGTGCGCTACTTTACCATGGCCTTATACAAGCTCAAAGTCACACAGTATACTCAGAAAATATTATGCTCTGCATTTCTCTGTCAGATCGAATCCGTAATGATGAAATCTGTAAACGATCAAGGGTTACCAACATAGCTCGCAGAATTAGTCGGCCGTTGGGGAAAAAACTCGCCATGGAAACCATGCCTTGGTAAATATATTGGTGCCTTCCGGGCCCGGTGAATTGACGAAGAAAGAAGACCCTGGTTAAACGCTGGAAATAGACGGCGCAACACTGGTCAGAGTGATGCGAGTTAGACGAGGCCTATGTCCAGAAGTGGTCTTCCAAAGACTGATAGATGCAACTACTTGTATTTCATAAATACTTACTTAATACGAAACTTCTGATGGCGACGACCCCCAAATAAAATTTTCGCTGTATTAAGTATTCTTTCAATTTATAAAACTCTCAGTAGTCGATTTAAGAATAAGTAAATAAACCTCAGACGGTTGAATTACGTTCATTTCAATTCTAAAGGAAACTATTTATATTTTGACAAGAAGTTAATATTTAGTAACATTACAATACTCGGGCTTCCGATGTTAACACAATCCCAATTTTATAATTGTGTGACAGTCGTGAATAATTTTGACATAATTATTACTACCACACTATCACTGCAATTGTTTACAAAGAAGATTCTTTGTTCACTTGTACCTCGAACTAACTCCACAGTGATTTTAATTTCCACGGCAGCACAACCTAGTTAACCGAACTTGTTGTCTGCAATGATTGCCGCCCAAAGGGACGAGACCGACGGGGGCGACCACGTGAACCCCTCTTTGAGTTCTCACCTCATCGCACTCACGAATTTCCAGAGTAATTCGTCGGCTGAATTCCGATAATGAATGCCTCTAAGCCGTGCACGGTAATGATGTGTCGCTACGTGAACGAGGATGAACGGTTACGATTTAGCGGCTACGTTAAAGATAAGAATAACCGTCGCGTCCACTTTTGATTGATATATTGTTATAACATAAGCGATATTTGCATAATGCCGTTTCGAATTTATTTCGTTATTTCACTTTTAAAGCGTTTATAGTTTCTTCTAATCATATCTCATTTCATTATACATTAATCAATTCAGCACCGCATTAGATTTTACACATCTGTACTGTTGCCTCCGGTTTACAGTTTTTTTAAATAAAACTGATTGTCTAAAACTTTGGTTTCTTTTTTTTTAATTAAGCTTCCAATTACGTATCCGTTTAAAAAAATATCAAATTATTATATTTGAAGGCGCGTCGCTAGCACCATCTACTTAAAAATATTAGATTCTAGTTTTGAGAGCAATATATAATAACTCTTTGAACGAGAGTGGCGTATTAGACGCAACTCTAGCAAAACGTCAGGGCTGGCAGGCGACGATCGGGGTTCAGCTGTTTTTGGTCGGTGAAAAGGAGGAAGGTGCCGCGCCCCAGCTAACTAACGGATTGCATACGTTCATAGTTTAAATTCAAGATGATGAATTTTAATGATGAAAGCTCCGAAGCTTCTGATTGACATTCAGTATTATGATATTGTAATCGGTATGCCAAATGGAATCAGGAGTCGTTGTGCGGCCGTTAACGTGAACATTTTGGTTTATTTCGTGCTTGGGAGAGCACATTCTTATCACTTCAATACAAGTTAATCTTTAGGTAGTAGATCTGACACCTTATCGGCAGTCTTTGAAGTGGTTTAAGAAGAACAATGCTTGAAAATGTCCTGGAAAATGTCCTGCTGGATACAATAAATGCTTAAAATGCCGTCTGTCAATAACATGATATTATAGGTTTTTAATGTGGTTTTAAGAATGTATCTCAATTGCCAGATTCAAAATACAATTATAATTATATCATTTTCATTTTCTCCATGATCATATGAAAACTATTGCAAAAGACTTTTATAATAATACTTTTAAATTTTTTATGGAATGCACTGACGTATATAAATAGACTTATTTCTTATTTTGCTAAAAAAAAGCGCATTGAACAGTGACCCTAGATTCCGAACTGGTAAATAATGTTGTGTAATTTTTTCTTACTTCTCTATTCTTACAAAATATAATAGCAAAATTGCGTAATAAAATATACCCACGTAATATCGAGAAATATAGCCCAAGCAAAAATAATATTTGTAATTCCTGCGTTCTCACTGAGGCTGTCATTACCATTCACCGCACGAAAATTCTCCTTTCCACCTGCCATCATTCACGAAATGATAACTCATTCGACTCGTTACCGTTTCACGTTAGGGTTAAGTAATTTACTTCGACGGTCGTTTCAGCCCCCACCCAAGGGTTGGAATGCGCTTATACAATACCCATTCCCCCAACAAAGCCTCGTAAAATTTTCAGTAATGCTTCCCAACGCGTGTTATATGTTTTATGCATGGTAATGTTTGATTATGTCGGTAATGATGTCTTATGTTTACTGGGAAGAGGTCCGTCGGGATAAGGAAAAGTTGTTGTGTGGTATGGGTTTTTCGCTGTTACTGCCATAATTCCCATTTCGCTACAGATTGAGTTGTTATGAGATTTTTATGCGACGTTGTTTTTTTAATTCCCAAAAAACTATTGTTTTTCAAAAACAAACAAACAATTCATTACAATATTTAAAAATTGTTTTCGTAAATATTTATATAAAATCAATACTGTACAATCATGTCATACAAAGTGAATGTAATGCTGCTGATGCGCGACCTTCACAAGTGCGTCTCTGTGCACCATCAGGTGCAATCATTAACCGCAACACATTGAATTTGCGGTTGGACTGCCGCTGGGAAATACGAGAGTGTTTTGCACATGGGTAGCAAAGTCAAACCATTCATTAATTGAAGATGGCGTGTCCTGACATGAGGCATATTGACGATATGGTGACCACAGCCTAGACTTGTTACTACATCTACAATAATTAACTTACAAAATGACAGAGATACCTACTTAATAACTGCCATAAACGCAATGTACTAGCTTAATATAAGTTACGCTTATGGTACCTACTGACCAGTCTGTAAAATAACCTTTCAACGAATCAACTAGGAAGTATTAGATTTCACCGCCAGTTAATGGTATAGCAACGCAGTTCAAATAATACTATTCACATAAGACTAAGAAATTAAGATAGTTTGTATTTGGTCGGCTGACATCTCTTATCAAAATTTTATAGATTTGTGGTGCGTATTCTACTACGCAGCTCGAGTATAACTTAATGGAAGTGTTATTTATCGCCCAGCGCAATAGTTCTGATGCCACCTGAAGGTCTTTGACAAAACTTGAGGATCACTTACATAGCAATCCTCAGTTATAAAAATCAGAGCAGACCATTTAAATTAGATACGGTATCCTATGTCGGGCCTTCATAATGAACACTTTAATCACTAGCCATCACTAAACTCACAAACAACCCTGCGCCACGAAACGAACCCTTTGACCAAACACAGTTCACACAAGCCGTGACAGTAAAGGTCAATAGGTTCAAGAATAATCTACTTTGTTTTACTTTGTTCCCTCAATAAAGTCACTATAGCTTTCTTCTACTCGTAGTTCGATCAGTACACACAGTCTCATTGTCATGCCGGCTGCCATTTTACTTGTGGTTAAAACCGGTATACGATTCAAATGGATGAGCACGCTTGCCAATGTTTTTGCTACTAGCAATGAATGCAAGACACAGTAATTTAAACTGATCTGTCAAGATTCTTAAACTCACGCTTCATTCTCATTACCATGTTAACATATACGATGTGCTGTGGCTATGCCTCTGTCCCGTGTCGGAAGCTATCCGTAACATCTAGTGGGCGCGTCGGGGCTACATTTCGTATCGTCAATATGAGTTACAGCTTATGCAAAATAAACACATAGCCGCTTACCTGTACGTATGTTTGCTTCGTGTATTGTATACCTACATTGGTTATATATGAACACATTGGCTTCGGATGAAACGAGTTATTTGTTTCTATCGTTGGCCCACCTGGAACTGCGAGAACGGTCGGCAGTTGCTAACTGCTGCTGGTGAAATTTCAAGAGCACTCCTGTAATATGAACGCCACGTTGAACCATAGTTCCCGGTTTTTAATTTTAAAAAACAGTCATTAAATCTTGTCGGATAAATGCCTTTAGTTGGCATAGGAACTTCTGATATTTGTCTTCTGACCTTCTTAGCAAAACAATGGAGCAGAATGTCGGATATTTGGACCACTATACGGTAAACTACTAATGCGCTCTAATTGAATTCAAGTAATTTCTGCACAAGAATCAATTACCCTGACAGATTATAAACTGTCGGACATAAATGCATATATCTAAGCCAAGGGCAATTCCTGTTATATCAGTATCCATGTACAGCGGCATGTTAATTAAGACGCATGTTAGACACCCTGCAATAACGCGGATTGCAGAAACGTCAGTCAATATTACATTTTAATAGCGTAATCAGGTTTTGAAGACATTAAATTGAATATACTTGCTATGTAAAGAAGTAATACGTGTTATTATCAATACCTGATTAATGGTTTGTCGTTCATTGTGATTGTTAAATATAGTAGGTACCTTTATAAAGATGAATAAACTGATTTTTAATTAATCACGATCAATTTTTTTCCATAGTGATGAAAAAGCGTACAGCCCTGCTCGTTACTGTCCTTATTATCAAAGCCCTGAGCCTTATTGACGGACATGCTTCTCATCTCACAATAAGCGGGAAAACTCTATACTCCACCACACTGGCCCTGTACAGATTGTTGGTCTTTACGTACCTTTGTAATTAATTATTCTGGAGAACTCTCAAGTTTCCTAACATGTTTTTTTCACCGCATTACACGATACCTAATTATCCTTAGTGTTTTTATTACAAAGAATTGACACATAATTTCAAAAATGGATCTGCGTTCAGAATTCAAACCCAGATCACCAAAAGGGAGACTGACTCTACAACAGCTGTATAAGTTACCTTACATAACGGAGGTGGATACCTCAGCAGTATGGCCACTGCTGCTATATTATCCGTTTGAAGAGAACGAGTTTCTGCCAACTCACCTTTAACAAAAAAGATTTGTCCAAATGACTGGATCATTAGAACGGAATGCGAGTCTGTGTGGTCGCCTGAAATAAACTGAAACAGCCGTAAACCTGATTGAGCCCGGCTCGTAAACCAGTTAACGACACGCTAAATGTGTTATGCGGTTTGCTCCACGTACCTGTGTCTCCACCCAACTGGCGACTGACTCGTCAGATTTGACACCATTGTATTTTGTTTAGAGTCACCAATATGTTAGTTACTGTTCCACTCACAGATGGGCACAAATCTTGCCCGCAACCCTTATTTTCTTTAAGTATAAGGTTTTTACTTCATTGTTGAAGAAGACTGCCGGCCTTTGAAACAAAGCAATTTCAAAGCAGGTTAAATCAATGTTGCTATTTCAAAAAATCCAGAGACATCCATGGAATCTGAGGACGTTGGTAAAAATACAGATATTTATTTTAAGTTAAAGCTAAGGTGGTCCAAAAATCTTAACAATCAATGAATTATTTTTATTAATTTTCATCAAGGTTTCTCGAGTTAGTAGACATGGGATTGTCACTCGGTTACTTTCAATGTCGGTTGTGATTCTAGTTCGGTCATTAAAAGTACCAATTGTTTTAGGGACTGATTTTTCTACCTTTTGTATGACACGCTGGCTGGCGTTTGACGAGTTCATTACACTTACAAGAGACCCGGACAACAAAATATTACCAATAAAAATAATTATAACAATACCCTAAAAAGTACAGTTAGTTCGCAATAACAATATGTGTATGGCACAAGTTCTGGCTTTGCTGTTTGTTAACTTTGCGCAATTAGTAATTCTCCATAACGTAGCGTAACGTAGACATTTGAGGAATATGTTTGTACGTAATAGCCGGACGCACTCACGCCCATTTTTATAATACATCCAACAGACGGCGTTGAAGAGCATTCCTCAACAATCAATTGAACATTCATCTCTACAACGCCAACACTATTAAATAACCAGCCTTTGTTTAGAAACATTAATCTCATAACAACGTGTGGCTCGTGACAATCAATCTTGATAACGGTATGAATGGCTGTGTCTTTCTCTTTCTCTCTAACTATTCTTCTCTCGCTCTCAAGTAACGCTCTAGGCCGAATATACAATATCGTTTTCGTAGTACGACCCAACGCGCGTTTTTTAAACAATGTTTGTGGCAATTAACATTGCAATTTAGAAAAGAGGCATTTCTCAGAAATAGAAATACATCTTTAGCCAATAATGATAAAACTGTTTTTCTAAAGTTTTTCGCTCAAAAAAAAAAATAGAAAACGGTTTACCAGATACATGCAAATATGGATAAAAAATTTAAAAAAATCACTGACAAGATCACTGTGAATGTACTATGTGAGGATTTTAGATATTTATTAGGATTAGGATATTATATTATAAACGGATTGAATTTTCTATAAAAATCTCTTAAGTTTTCTTAAATCCTGAAATATTGATACAATTTTCATTTACGCTAAGCCGGTTCCCTTCGACCATAGCTTCCTTCAGAACAGCCCAGTGTATAAACTGTTCATGAACGGTAAATCTGTCAGTGGGAGAGAGCAATAATTCTGACACTTTCTCTGACCGACGCGACCCTCATTACAATACAGTATCGATGTCTTTATCTGGGATGGGTTTATTGCGCAATCATTACTATTGTAACCTCTCTTGTAACATTGGAACGCTACTCGCTACCTATTTCACACTATGAATAGATAATCTGTATTACATATATCCGCGGTGATAGACGTCAGAGCGTTGCTTTGTGAGATTTGTAAGTCGGGAGTATCAATAACATACGAGTATAATGATAATATTCCGATTTGTTTTTACTTCAAAGGTCTCAGATGGAATGCGTCTTGTCTCTTTTATAAATGTCTTTAGACTCAACGTCTTTTCAGCCGAATATTTAATTATTAAACATTATACCAAATCGTCAAAGTGCAAAGTAAAATTAAATGTAGTGTAGAGTTGTCATAGGTCCTAATAAGGTTCACTTCGTGGCTACGTAAACTTGTAACATAGATTCGCAACCCACACCGCTTAGACAAGACCACAATTGCAGCGGCCACAATCAGTCGTATTAGTGGTCAGTGGCGACATTGACGGTACACAATGGACAGGAATCACTGACACCCCACCGTCACCCGCTACCGCGCCGCTCGCTGACACGTAACTCAGCTCTGCGGTTTTACTCCACCACAGGAACTCGAAACGTCATTTACTTTATGCTTTTATTATTTTTTGTAATTTATTTGTCCATATGCCATACAAAAATAAATAAGTAGGGACGTGATCCTGTAAGGTCGGCCGACCCCCAGAGAGGCTGGCTTTAGAAGAGCACCTTCAATGGCTGCCCGTTATGGCGAAATAATATTTTTGTTTGTGAATGCGAAAAGAAAAAGAAGAATAAGACAACACAAGTCCTTTTTGTAATATATGGATGTAGGTAGTTGCGCAATTGTAAGGTAGGTCAGTCCATTAAACGGTGTGTGAACGATAACTTCTGGTATTATTTCAAGCAGTCCTTATATTCGCCAGTTAGCTCAGGATACTTCACTCTTTTTCAGTTTGCTTATAAATATTGCTTATAAATATTTTATTACTTGTAGTTTTATAAATAAAAGATTTAGATAAATTTAGAAGATATAATGTATTCAAGATTTCCTGGCGGTTACAATAAATATAATACAGGAGTTACAAGATTAACAAAGTAAAAAGGTCACTGGTAAGTAGGAAGCTAGACCCGTCGCTTCTCTGGGTGTAGCGCGCAGAGGGTTCGCAGACGGGAGCTTGTGTTTAGGGCGCACGAGACGATCGGAGTCCCCGGTGTTCAGCGCACGGCGACCTCGGCGACTGGAGCGTCATAAACACAAGCTCCCGTCTGCGAACCCTCTGCGCGCTACACCCAGAGAAGCGACGGGCCTAGCTTCCTACTTACCAGTGACCTTTTTACTTTGTTAATCTTGTAACTCCTGTATTATATTTATTGTAACCGCCAGGAATTCTGGAATATATTCTATCTTCTAAATTTCTTTAAATCTTTTACTATTATACTACACACTATAGTTCTAGAATCATTTGACTGAGATGCCGAGATCAAATGCTACTTCCGCCGCGAAAAATGTTCGTGCGTCAAGTACCCTTACTAACACTGACAAATAGGCATATATAACCATATAGTGATAAATTGGTAACAATTGCTCAAATTGAGACAACTAAAGCAATAGCGTCACAAGAAGGTTTACAGCCTTTAACCCGGTAAACGCGTCGCTGAAGCCTCTTATATTTTAAGTGTCTATACATGGCGTGGACTTACCCTTTATTTTGGCGAGGTTAAGTGTTTGTTAATCTACTTTGGAATTGGAACAATTCACGTGCAAAATCTCTGATGGTATAACCTTTACATGTGTGTGTACTTTTACTAAAAGTATGTATACTGATACATTGCGCTCGCGGGTTGTTGTTGTTGCTAAGTACCGTCTGATAATATTAACTGTTTGAATAAGTTAAATTGGTGACTAGTAACAAACAAATGTATGTATTGATATTTTACCTAAGGGCCCAAATGAAACACTTGTCAATAAATGGTAAGTGAGCCTGAATTTCGTTAGTGTCGCTCTCCTCAAATCCTTCAAAGTAAGACTCGAAGATCATTAAAACAAATTGCTTCTAAATCAATATTTTTTGTGGACTGATTGAAGAATGAGAGACCATTCAAGTTAGTTGACAGCTTGTACCTGATTATATAATTTCTTCCATGTAAGTGGGACCTCACAGATAACTGCTGAGACCCGTTGCCCGCGCCGTACGCTACCGGATCAACCAAACTAAACCCCGTTGTCGACTAAAAGCTGAACTATTCTTACTCACTCGAAAGTAGCATAAATTTGCTGATGCCGATTACGAATACGAAGAAGGAGAGGAAACATCCACACCAAATGCTGCCAAATGTCATCTGTCTGCATTGGACTCAGTGGAGAAGCATGCAAAGAGGCTCATTGATTACCCAGATTTGGTTGAAACCAATCTTCAAAGCCTTGAGCATAGGTGCAGTGTTGCCAGTCTCTGGGGCTTCTATAGGGTACATTTTGGAGAGTATGCACAGGAATTGTTCGAGTTAATTCCCCCATCGCCGTTCATCCAGCGAACAATTCGACATACGGCAGGTATCCAGTCTTACGTAGTGAACGTATCACCTGCTCGGACGACGCGGTTAGCGTCTTCATTCATTCTACGCACTGCAAAGGACTGGAATATCTAGCTCGCGTCGGTGTTCCCGGCTACTTACGATGTGGGAATCTTCAAAAGAAGAGTGAATAGGTTTTTATTAGTTAGTGCGTTCAACATTATAGCCATCATCACCAATTGTAATCAGGAGAGATTGTTGTCAAGTACTAATTTATTTTATGTAAAAAAAACACCAGGTAAAATATTCGATAATTTTTCATCTCCAACAAAAGAGAATTAAAAAAAATATAAATTCCCCCGTCTTCAATTGGCCTCGAAGATACTAGAGAAAACGAAAATGACTTGGTTTATTTACACGAGATATAAGTGAGGTACACCTGAATGAATCCTCAAACAAAAATAAATCATTCTCTTTTAGATTTCTAAATTAGGTCTGTGGTGAATGAAACAATAAGTAGAGTTCCAAATTCGATGCTTGACTGGTTTGCGCTTTAATAACAGTAAATGAATTATCTCACGTCTTTTTCCGATGCCGTGCTATGTATGGCACTCGTTTTATAGGAAATATTAGTTCGGGCATGGGATGTGACTTGTCTTTTTAATTTTCAAACAGTAACTTTCTAATACCGTAGACTAAAACATTTTCAAAGGAAGTCTCAGATAGCCTAGCTAAGCCGCTGCGTGAACTGGTCAACAAGCCCTTATACTGTTCGGTCCGGCGTAATTTATGGCCCCCATTAGAAAACCCGCCCCGTGCGAAACAGCTAGCCGGCCAAATAAAGCCAACATGACGGGGCCACTTGTAACATGTTAAATAAATACATTAAATTAATTGTCGCTTATGGTCTACGTGTCTAGAATGTCATATATGAATCGGCTCATTTCTCTTTGCTCATTTGCCACTGATATTTCGCGTGTGTGTTTCAAACGACACATAGGTACGTAACACTTTGAAATATGGTAATACTTGTATTAGATCCAAAACTTTATTAACTGGCGTCTCAATAGAATATCCATATTAAGTTTTAATTGTTATCCCGCACGAACAGATCCATTGATGAAAAATATCCTAGATTCATATCCCCGTATATACAGACCTGTGAAATAAATTATTAATATGCTAAGTATCGACCAAACCTTTTCATATAAACGTCAAATCATTGTCATCGTTGTACCTAATGATAGACAAAGCTTCCAAAAAATATGTTCGATAACATCGGTAACAAGGTCTACCAAGGTTAACATTTTCAAGAAATACTTTACAATTTTATTATTAGCACAAAGGGCTAATATTACATATTATATATAGCCAGGGGTGAAGCGGAATATTAATAGGGCTCATTACTGTCTTAATTCTGAGCTCCGATCTGTTCGCAGTCGGTAATGAGCGAAATGTTAGTGTAAAGTTAGGAGCTGATAATTAATTCACAAAATGCAGTTACCGAGGCCAAACGAAAACTAAGAAAAATTCTGAACTCAACACGGCGGCCATTTGTTACTTTAAGTTTTAACGCATACTTACAGAATATAATAACATAATATAGCATATAATATATTAAGCACGTTATTATCAGTTAGTTAATGCAAAAATCAAAATACAAAATCAACTCAATTACAAGTGAAGGCTTGCGGCCTGAGGTGGGCCGCTAATGGGTTGAAACTACAAAAAATAAAAAGTCAAAAGCATTTTCGTTACTAGTCGCTTCAAACACCAAATTTTAATCTTAGAGCGTCGTTAAGCCAGCAGATATATTTTCTTCGAAACGCGTAGCAAGCGAGCACATCATGTACGCCACGGCAGTAATGAAAAATATAAATTAGCCATCAGCTTCAAGCTGCAACGCCGCGCCACAGAGCGACGAGCCGTACAGAGATCGTTCTGATATATATTATTTTTATTTCGTGTGCTAAAAAATACTATATAAAAACTAGTTAATACAGAGCAAAATCTTATTATTTATACTGCTATAACTATAAATCTGTTGAGATTTTCGCGCATGTCTCGAGATAACACGTGATTGCGCAGACATATAAAATCTATCTATCTATGTAAATCTGTAACGTCTCTCTGTCTATACATTCCATTTTTTGTCAAATGTCACGATAAAAATTCGTTTTATGACACACTGACATCAATTTGACCATTTTTTTTATCTGACTGTCTGTATGTCTGTATGTCCCGTTATAACTCAAGAACGGCTTGACCGATCTAAATGAAAATTGATATGTAGTGGGAACATGTGATTGCAAATTTTGAGTAATCATGTATACATAATCAGTAGTCCAACTCGAAGAAGTTGAACGGGGCCGCTAGTTTAACATATTATTTTCTTTTGCCCTTTCTTGACATTCACCGATTTATCAAAAAAAACCGTTCAGAAACAGGCTAGGTGTTTTTGATGAAGGGGAACAGTCAAAGATACCATGTATAATAGGATTCCATCAGATTCTTGCAAAAAAACCTTTATGTACTCCGTGCTCCGTAAGTGAGTAGAAATGGCTCCAACTCATTAATGGCCCACTGCGAACATGGGTCACTTATTGTAACTGAGGAAGCTGTCCCAACCAATTGTCGAAAGTTCAGGCAGAAGTGCCCGAAGACTTTCAATATGGTTTAGCGGTCTGACCACGAAAACCAGGAACAACGTCTGAACGTGACCTCTAATGTACACAAGTGCTCAAAAAATTTTGCTACTGGCGATAGTTACCCCAAGACCCTAGTATAAGTACCAGAATCTGACTTCCAAACTACAATATGGCACTTTATGATAATAATGATGATTGCAGTAGAAATAAATAACTGCAGTTAAATATTGACCAGAGAACGGTTATACTGAGCTTCCCGCCTGTATGGTTTCTGTACTCGTGTGGCATCTCGTGCACCATCCCCGCTCCTAATTCCATTTTAAACTTGGATTTTACGACCTCATAAAAACTCACCTGCGCTCGCGCATGTACAGTCGTGAAAGAATTTGTGATATAAGAACGAATGAACAAATTTATTAAATCATGTCTTATAAATTGTTGATACTTGTAGATATTAATATTATTAATTGTAGTTTTATATGGGAAACCTTGCTCTCTTCTCTTTTCTTCTATACTTTACCCTTCATGAATTCCAACAAAAAATTTTTTTTTGTTATTCAGAGTAAACTGAAAAAGACTAAATAGACGATTGACGATAACGTTGACGATAATGTGGTAGCAAGTGAAAATTTAGTGCCTAGTTTGTTCATCAAAATTTGTTTTTAATGTATAAAGATTATCCTTGGCTGTCATAAACTAACACGAAAATCAGATGCGAGGTGGACACACAGATTAATCCATAATTATCCGTCAGTTAATGTCAAGCCGTCAATTTCTCCATTAATTGCAGTTTCTCGCCGTATTACTGGTTCCAAATAAAAAGTCTGTGCCTCACACCAAGCCACTAAGGTTTATACAGGACTCTCCTCGTAATTTAAAAAGGTTGAAATGAACTCTACCACACTGCTCTATTGGAGGTTGGTCTAGAGGTTTGTGACTTACATTACTTAGCCATCGAAACTTGAAAGCGCTAAATCAGTTTTACCACTTGCGATCACCCATTATACCACTGAACGTGGTCGAAGTTTCTTAACATGATCAAATCATCAATACTTAATGCGAAGTTTATAAATAAACGTTCACACACCTAAACAAACCGTCGGTTTATAAGCGATTCATTACATATGTTACATAAAAAAATTGTGAGTTATTGTTAATTTGTTTCTGGTTACATTAGGTGACATCTGATCGCAGTAGATATCGATATCACAATTCTCACCTGTTACATTTAAAATGTGTATCTCAGAGTATTTTCAACTGGAGTGTACCGTGCCGTACCGCGCTGTACGCACTGAGGCGCGTATGTCCTGTCGCCTAAACAAGCTTCACGTTATTTATTCCACAATTATACATTCACAGTCAACGCAGCTTTGAGCTGGTTTTCGAAACGTGACGCGGTCGATGGTTGCACGGTTTACGCACCGTTCGAAACCTGCTATTATGGTACGACGGGCTAGTAAAAGGTTCTCAAATTTGAAAAAAAAAAAATATATATATAAAAAGCCCTCATAAATATTAAAACTCTTTTTTGTTAAAATAGTCACCAAAGGAGCAGACGACTTCCTGATGGCAAGTAATTACCTGATGCACTAGGAGCAACACTGAATGCGTTGACGGCTAAAAAAATCGCGGTGTACCCGCTTGTTATATATCTACCCACCACTGCACATAGGAGTATGTAAACGATTCATGGTTAACTTTAGGGGAAGATGGTAGTTGAGCAGGCAGGTAAAGGTAAGGTAGGATACCTCCGCGCAAATGCAATGTTTCTATGTATAGAACCACCCGGAAGTTAACTGAAACTCATTACAGGTACACTGCAGGGGACAGATTAATGCCCAACAAGATTGGTAATAGTTCTCAGACCGTTGGCATAATTAATCGATTTTTATCTAACGACAATGATCAAATCCTACTACAAGCAATTTCTGGCCGAAGCTTAAGTTGACTCAATTGATGGTTTACGACCATCAAAATCAACGATTCCATTCAATACAAAGTTTCATGTATGAATTCTTGTGTCGAGTTGTTCCAGTGTAAGTACTTTGACCTAAATGAAAGATGGTTAGCACTTACCGAGTGAACCACCCACAACCGACACAGCTAAGGTGTTAGTAGTAAATATTACAATTATAAGTCGCTAGGTGCTATCGAAGCGATAGGCACGCGATAATATTGGCTGGCACCTGCTTGCACGTAACGTAACGAAACACGAAACATACCATAGCAATACCTACGACTTACGGCCGGTTTCTATAACCAAGCTATCTCTTACTGCTGGTTAAAATCAATAAACAAATATATGTATCACTTCTGCATGTTATGTAATTAATCTATAGTATAAGGATGTGGTGGTAATCAAAGATAGGTAATAAAAGGTAATAATAGGTAAGTTCGTACAAAAAAGAAAGGGACCGTTTGACGATCAGTTTACCAAAACGCTTATATAGACCTTCATGGTACCTGCGCGTCATATTGTGAGCTACACATTTAACAAGCTATACCTCTGAATTATTTACGTACAACAGAATGCAGTAAAATTTTACTTGGCGACAAGTCCACCAGTAGGTCAGTAGAGATGTCATCTGGCTGTTAAAATGCAATTTGTAACTTGGTGAGATCTAATTATAATTAACTAACGGCCCGCTAAGACTTCGCACGGGTGTACTTTTATTTTGAAACATTTTGAGATATATTTATAATTTTATCTTTATAAAGGACATACTCAATGTTGCATATGTCCGCTGCGTAAGGACCGCGCAACTACCTATTTCATAGATATGCCCGCCCCGCACTTCGTGCCCACTCCCTCGTCGTCTTGTCTGCCGGCCTACGCTACGGCTGTTTTGCGCGGGGCCACACTGGTCATTGCGTGGGGGCGGCGATACTCCGCTACTTTTACGCGTATATGTATGTTATTTGCTTTATTACTGAAGAAACAAGTCCGTGTTAGTAGGCGGGTGATAACACCCGCCCGCACACCACCCCCTTGACTTAGCAAGGGACGGAGGTGTAGGGAGTCCTCGCAAATAAAATCATCCTACTACGCTTTAGTAGAAAACAGTTCGACTTCCTCCATCATGGAACAAAAAGAAATGGATAGAGAGACTAAAACCAAGAGAAGTGAGAGCACAACATCAGCCCTCAAAACAACCGAAAAGGGTGCAAGAGATATAGGAGCCGGAAAAAAGTCCACAGATGAGAGTAGCTCGAGGAAGGTGATAGCTCGTAGCCTCTTCACCCCTACCTATCGACCCATGGAGGATGCTACCAAAATGCTTGCCCCGAGGAGGGCGAAAACCCAAGCCCACCTCCGAGATGTTGGGACGAAAAGCTGCACAACAAAGGAAATTGCATCAAATGCAGTCGCTTGCACCTCCTCCAGTTTAAAACCGCCTCAGCATACAAGCCAAATATCTTTACCAAACTCCATCCTAAGGTCACCTCCAAAAATCATTACCAGAATAAAAACTAATGAGAGGGAAGTACCGCGGATGAATCCCGAAGCGTCGCCTCCGGTCGCCGCACCTTCTAGGGCTCTTAAAGCCCTCAGAAGGGACTACTCCTCCTCAAGCGAAGAGCGAGGCCCTCCCGCGAAGATCCTGTTAGTCTCGGAACTAACCGAGGGAACCTCTTCTTCTTGTAATGTAATGTAATGTAATTTAGAACCAACATCCCACGCCAGCCCAGCGTCCGTAGAACTCAAAGAGAATAAGAAAACTACCTCCAGCATCACATTATAACCTCCTTAAGCATTGGAAATCCATTGCAACTAAAATAAGCTAACCTCTGATATGGAAATTGCCGAGAGCCCTTCTTATGCTGCGGCCCATCGTCAACACAAATTAAACCATGACCACCATCGCCTGTTGTTCAGCAGCAGGGTTCCCAACGGGCCCCAACTGCGGAAGTTAAGGGATATCCGCCTATTGTTGTGGAAAAAAACTCCCAGGGTGGGTGGAGCATTTCGTAAAACTGCGCACTATTCTAGGCCACGCGCCCAACGCGAAGCCGTTTGGTCAGGGCGTCAGATTCATTTCGCATTCCGTGGACGAGTTCCGGCCTGTACAACGTTACATGACCAACTTGTCAGCCAAGGAGCCAGGGCTAACCTGGTACTGTTACACCACTAAAGAGGACCAATCTTTTAACCGATTTTATTTTTTTAACCAATTTTAACAAACTTGTTCTATCGTTCCTCAAGTATTCGATATGTATCAGAGAAGCCGCTACACTTCTACTATTATTATATTTATTATCTGTTTTTTGTTTTGAACATATTCCCACAAATTTCCTTCAAAATATTGGACTATTTTGCAAGATTATTTTGCAATTTAATGAAGGTGAAGGAAGGAGTTACAATATTCGAGTTTTTGTAGGCGGCGTTAAAATATTCAAATATTGACAGTTATTACAAAATACGCTAAATACCGACAATATAAACATCCGTTTTTTCATCAATTAATTTCTCGACTACATGTCGATTCTTTTGGTGTCCCAGATTTTTATGATATTTGATTTGTGCCGAATGTATGAAATATTTGAATAAGAGAAACACTTCTGTGTATAAGACAGAATTAATAAAATATATGTCGCCGCAAGGTCGTCAGAGTACTAATTTTTATGTTAAAACTAGTTTCTTTGTCAATACTCATAGTTTAAAAACTACCTACAACTTCGCTGCTCTCACATATACATAAACATAAAATATACATGACGACCCCGTAGCCCAGTTGGTAGTGACCCTGCACAGATTTTAGTTAGTTATTAAGACATTTGTGAATATTAAATAGGTTTTATTTATTATTTCTAAATAATTTATTTATAAATGTGTATATAACTTTGAAATCCTACTTTGAAATTTAACATTTAATTAAGAATTTAATATTTTGTTTCAGGTAATAGACGAAAGAGAAGGACAAGAAAATCGATAACAGTATTATTAAAAATTTTGTGCGAATATTGTGAGTTTGTGTTTGCGAAGAGATATCATTGGAACCACACCGCGAATCTATTTGAAAAGTTCGTTTATTATTTAATTAAAAGTACGATGAAATTTTAAACATTAGTATCAGGACCACCAATTAAGTTTCAAATTTACATGAGCACGATAATTCTGGTAAGTATTATTGTTAATTATTATAATTCTCACAGTAATTACGGTTAATATGGTGTAATCACTCAATAACAGAATATTATAATAATCTCAGCGCAAAATAAGCTTGAATTTAATCTAGGCGATTACAATATTACAACACTGTTTATGTTATGCAAAAAAAATCTGTTTGCTCCCTTAGACACATGGACGTAAGAGAGATCTTAGTCAGTAATATATTGACATAAAAATAAATTGAAACAATCTAAACCAGTTGCACCGTATCGCCATTTTTGGTTTGCAAATCAGAACTGAAAAAGTACTATTCAATTCAAATGACGAGCGCGCTTCGGTACCTACAAATCAAACAAGATATCTCGACGTCGCTCGACGGAGGAATACTAAGCTACCATGTAGCGAACCCCACTGAACTAAATAAATGGTCTAAACGTCTAATTCAATTTCACTACGTATTAGCGGGCTATTTTAATGAAAGTTGTGTTACTAAGAATCACCATTTCCTATTTACCCCCACTAGGACATGTTCTGATCTCTCTGCGGTTCACGCTTTCCCGTTATCAGCATCAGGTCATCAAGACAATTTTTTAATATCAATAAAGGGCAAATTCAATCGTGTTCGTACATAGCACGGCAGCTCTTTGTTATAATCGTGCACACATCTAATTTTTCAAATATGGCGTATATTATTTTAGAAATTAATTATTAGAGGGCTCAGTAAAAAACCTCATCATGTAACCCATAATGCAGCCCATAGTTCTATAATAAACTCACAGATACGTGAAATCTGCCAGTGCTTGGTCATCGTGGTGCACCATGGACCTAAGTTCCTTAAACGTGAACGTGTAAGAGTTCGTGAAAAAGAACCCGACCTGTATAGTTAGATATGTACAAACGTAAGGCAACTAAATCGGATCTCCGTCAAACGGAACGCCGAGCGTGAGTAGCTGGCGAGTGGGCAAGTCAAACAACTGGCGTTGTGTAAACAAGCCTCCGCTCCGATACTAAACAAACCTCGACTTTAGCACAGGAATAAAGCCCGAGTGAAGCGGAGGAAACTTTGCTGCAGACATTTGTGTAACTTTCATTAATTGTCTTGTTACGACCGGGGTGTTCGCTTATGAAACGCCCTCGCCAATTCCATTCACTTTAATAAACATTTGTGACGTTGCGAATGGAACTTGACCTACAAATCTAGCAAAGCAATTGCAATTGGCTGGTGTGCTTTGTAAAAAACTAAACACAAGTTAGAAGTTAGTGCGTCGATATTTTAAATAATGTTACATGTTCTGGTTATATTTCAAGTTTCTCTAGTTGATTTTGGTTAACAAAACGACTTCCTTGATCCTGTTTAAGGATGGCTAACTCAAAGACTAGTGTGTTCCCATTAAAGATGAGTTAACACATAGACATAGAATATGGACGTGTGATAGGTCAAAATATGGCTTGAAGTAATCTTGCTTGAGATAGGTTAAAACATGAACTGTAGTTTCTTCTTACCGGCGGTATACAACAATAAAAATCCTATATGGATAAATTGTATTATCCTCTTATTTTCAGCACTGAAACCCGACTCTTTACTTTTACCATTATTTGTATTAAAACCAGATGTCCACCATCATATCAAAACTACTATATAGGACATCTTATATAAGATTTTAGAAAACATGCGATATATTTTTTTAATAAATTAATGTAATGAAGATTGCTGAGTTTATTAAATTATTAAAGCAAAGACTAAATACCGTACGTCTATGAGAACTAAAGGTCATAAAGTACTTTAATTGTGTGTGATTATTATAATTATTTCTTTTAATGATGATCAACTGTATCTTTGAATTTAACGTAGAATAGAAATATGGAGATCGTGTCTGAATTGCATTAAAATTTACTCTGTACCTTGTAAAGCGTTCCACCTACATCACATGCTACATATTGATAAGTCTACAGCGGCACAGGTACCTCAGTATTGCAACAGAACTAGGATTGTGTGTACACAGCCTAACGAACGCGAAACCGGCCGCCGCCCGTCGTGACTTGTTTACGCCGCGCGAGTTGCAACCGGCACCAATGACAGGAGGCAGCGATTCAAACCGGTGGTTGTTTCGTAGGTCAAAACTAACCTACCCCAAGTAGTTCATATTCGATTTCTTGGTGATTTTTATAGTAAATATTTTAACAGTAATTCGGTTGCAGTAATGAAGTGTTACGAGCAGAGAGGGTACATTCCTCATTATGGAAGTGTATGGGTGACGTGACCATTTACCGTTTTTGTTATACCAGTTTTATTAGTAAATACCATAAAGGGTGGCTGATGGGAATCTACTGATGATACCATGATACTGATGGAGAACTATTTACCATGATCATCTTATGCAGAAAATACTAGAAAAGTAATTAGGGCACCTGTGGATATATCGATTTAATTATTAAATAATTAACACGTAACTTCAGAATTGTTATTACTATATTTAATCTATTCATGACAGCTTCCTAATGTAGAATGAAACTCATTCGATCAAGAAAGAAGTTGATGATTCATTATTCTCTTAAAGTCCACATTAATGTAAAACTCATTTTTCTCCATTATTAAATAAATACAGAGAATGAAAATACAAGTAAAATAAATAAATAACCTTTGATGGCAAAACATGAATCGTGTCGCATTTACGAAAATGTGTTTATGAGCCGGAAAGAAGATATGAATTTCGTTTGAGTAAATTTTATCATTCGACATGTTTACTGCTTCCTACGCTGAAACGAATGTTAACAGCTTTTTTAATATAACGTGACACGATATTTTGATTATATATAAAAAAAGAACTGAATCCCACCGCACACAAAATAGGAGATATTATAAATAAACAAGACTAAATGGATAGATTTTTTTACTTATTATAAATCAATTGACATAATTATAATCCCATTTGCCCTTGGTAAGTGATGTAGCCTTAGATGGTAAAACGCACTAACTTAAAAAAAATTATTCACTATTGATTTCAAGTCATTCACACTATAATTGGGTAGGAAAGCAAGAAAATTATTTCATTCCTTCGTGATACGCATAACTTTTGTAATTTTATTTTTTATTTTTATTAGTTCGGATTTAAACCTGTTAGGATTCTGCGTTCGGAAGACAAGGTCACTATTAGTTTATAGGTACGTCAAAAGGTCACTGTGAATGCGGTCAGAAATGAGATAAGTAACTACTATATAAATTAATATCAATATAATATATACTACTATTATAAGTACGTTCAAGTTATATATGTATTTATTTAACCATAGGTCCCGGTTTTAACAGTTAGTCAGCTTTTGTTGTACCTTATCGGAGGCCTTCGGGCCTCATTAAATCTGCTGATATTTTGTCTGGCCACTTACCTCTTTAATAGTGCGCAAATCAACAAATACTTAATCGGTTTGTCTATAAATACTTTCTATTTCTGCGGAGAACGAAAATACATTTTATTGCCCGCTCAAATATACTTCTAATTACGTGTTCCCACAAAAATGTAATATTAAATATGAATTATATTTCGCTTTTACACTGATTGGAGTGAGATGAAAGCGAAGAGCGTATAGCGGAGCAAATTTATTAAATAGATCGTTTTAAGGGAAATGCAATTTGAAATTATTTTACAGATTAGATTTTAGAGAAGATCCCGCCCTGCTTAGGAAGTTATCATATTATTGTAAAAAAAACCCTAACGATATTCGTTTTGACCAATGCTTGTACTAGGTCTTATGGCCTCCCACACACGAAGAATAAATTCGGCAGTTGTAGATATTCATAGTTAAAATTCTTGAGTGACCCTTTTTATATTGTGTTATACATCAGTGTACGCGCAATATTAAAAAAAAACACTCATAATCCTGCCAAGGAACGGTAGAAAAGGCTGCCGCACTCAATGAGTGAGGAGAGTCGAGTTAATTACTATCCACACGAGTCAGAGTGGGGCTCTTGGTTGACTTCACAATACATAAGACGGAAATTTCTCACAGTAAAAAATTGCTGTGTCATAAAGAAGATTGTGAAGATTTGAAAGATAGCATAATATACACACTGAAAATTGGGTCCTCTCTCGATAACTACTAAGGGGATTCAAGTGAACGTAATGGATACACAATCGTTTTAAAAGACAAAAAATAACGAAACAGACTTACGAAGGAACATCTACCAATTACCAATAAATAAGTAGAACGCAACGCTTTTAACGGCACCTTTAACCCGCTCCGCTCGTGGCAAAGAGCACACACTTTATTTAATTTCTGTTTTGGAGTTCCCCTTTGATGTGCGAAAGGTTGCATATTAAATTCCTTCGCCGCCGGCGGCCGATCAAAGCCGACGATTATTACAATTTCGCGAGTACAACGCCCGAGTCGCGTGCAGTAGCCGCTCGTGCTCCTAATATTACTGTTAAATTGTAGCAATGTATCAACAATAGTAAAATATCGTCATATATGTCGGTAGCGCCTTGTTTAATAATACTCAACCGTTCCGTTTTACGTTGTTTATAATAGTTACACACTGACCAGTGTAAATAAATCTTTGCGAAGACGCAAGCTGAGTACAGAAACGGTATCAGTCTATCCTGGTAGCTTTCTCATACGCTTGAAGCGTATATTATCGCGGGTCAAACATGTTTATTTTTATTTCATGGGTGCAATGTCTGAGAGTCATTCATTCATAGTGATTAATTTCTATTCAAATAATAAGCGGGTGCCCCGAGTCCAACTAAGCAACGCTTTGTTGATTCCTTTGGTATAACGGACCCTCATGGGCGGCGGCATCCATGCCCCGTTAAGTCTGTCGTATGCAAGTTCATTTTCCACCAATAAAATATACGACACTTTATTGACCACATTTTATTTTATATCTCTTCGTACACCCAGAAGTGTTTGAACTCGTGGTCACAATTAAGCTTTTCTACTGGAAAGACATTACTTGATTTCTACGACATACCTTCCCGCATAACAGAACTCTCCCATATCCGTTGTGTAAATGAACAGGTAAAGCTTACCAATCATAGGTATGGTCAGTGAGGGTGTTACCTTATGAATCGAATGAAAGTAAATAGTCATTCCTGTACTCAGTTTCTCTGTCACGAGTGGCGTGGACTCACAAACAACGAAGACCAAAGAATGTATATTATATTTGTCTGCCAAGTTACTGTTTGCTTCGTCTAGAAATCCTAGTTTTCGCTCAACAAACAAGGTTGTTAGCCTTAATTTTTTATATCTATAGACTAACGCCTAAGTACAGGCGAACCGACGAGCTACCTGATGGTGATGGGTACTGGTCACCGCCTCCTATAAACGTTCGTAAAACTTAAGCAGACGTTATCAAGATGGGAGTAAGGAGTCGGCTATTCATTTCAAAGTTAAACACAATTACATAATTTTATCGTTTACAAGTTTTTCTCCCCAAAATCGTAACCAGTTATTATGAAATATGATAATATTGTAATACTCTGCTGTTATGCCGCTAGCCTGAAGATGGCTATCATTACATCTGCTGCGAACTGATAATGGCGGCCATTACGGAGTCCGAACGAGACCTATCTGCGGGAATTATTAAAGCGTGTTCCCTAGCAAGCTTATCGAATGGTACAATTCTGAAAAAAAGTGGTGAGACGTGAGCGCCACGCTATGTTTATATTGGTAAATTTTATTTTATTAACCTAACGAAATACAATACCGATATTTCTTTGTTTACTTGTTAATTCATTTAAATTATGCAATCGCTTCAATGCAAAAAAGTAATCCATTTTACATACATGAAGACTGCTTCAGGTCTCTCCAAATGCGAAGAGAGACCTTTGCACTGTATTACTTAATTATTACACAATAAATTACGAATAATTTTTTTTTCTATCGTACCATGTTTTTATAACGGACTAAAAAGTGTACAATTTGTCTCCTTCTTTTTTCATATTTTCATGCATCGTCATCTACTTCTGAGCTATGGTCCAAATTTCAAGTATCTAGGTCATCGGGAAGTTAGTTTAAAATCAATTATAACATTCCACCCGGACAGACATACAAGACAACGAGTTAATAAAAAAAACGGTAATAACATAGTTAAAAAACCACAAAGCTAGATAAGGTTTTACCGTGACTACGATCAACAAAAACGCAAAAACTTAGGTACATAATGTACATATGTTATATATTTTACAAATTATATTTATATATTTTTGACACAGATTATTAATATTCTCCATAAATATTTGTTCATGCGACTGTACGAGTTTTTTGCCATTTTAAGAATTTAACATAAAAAGCGGAAACTCCGGCAACGAAGCGAGGTTCAACGTGTGAAAGTAATTATTTTGTTTTAAATATTTAGCAAGCTACTAAAAGGTACACGGTGCGGCCGCTCAGATATACATTGTTGTTGAAATAACCTCGTTTTTTATTACAAAGTAACTTTAAATTGGTTACTTAGCGCTTGCTTCGGTAATGAAAATCATTATTTCAAAGGCATAATTATAAAATTTATTTCTCAGTGCATCAGAGTACTAGTGTCAACTCTTCGTATTGTGAAACTTGATTTGGTCCAAACATTAGGTCACATATATATAACATATGGATCCGAGACGTGGTGCTTCACTATTGGCGTAATGCATAAGCTCAGAGTCGCCCAGCGGGCTATGGAACGAGCTATGCTCGGTATTTCTCTACGCGATCGAATAAGAAACGATGAAATCCGTAGACGAACGAGGGTGACCGACATAGCTCAGAGAATTAGCCGGCTGAAGTGGCAATGGGCTGGGCACATAGTTCGAGGAACCGATAACCGTTGGGGAAGAAAGGTCCTCGAATGGCGCCCACGTCTTGGAAAAAGGAGCATAGGACGCCCCCCGACCAGGTGGACTGACGACCTGAAGAAGACAGCGGGCATCCGCTGGATTCAGAAGGCACAGAACCGGTCAGATTGGCGCAAGGTAGGGGAGGCCTATGTCCAGCAGTGGACCTCCAAAGGCTGATGGATGGATGATGATGATGATTATATTTAAAATCAATACAAATAGCCCCGTTCATCGATGGATACAGCTTTAATATTGTTAATGTTACGCAATGTTCGTATGGGAAACCCCATTTGCAATTCATTTGCTGTGGTTGGGTACATTAATTATTATACTAATCTATCTATGATAAAGAAGCAGTTATATTATAAAAGTTGGCCAGGTAGCCCATTTGGGAGTTAATGTTATACAGATTGGTAACGACAAATATCAAGGAAGTAGTGTAGTCATGCCTGGTCTCATGTAATATTTATTTTGAGCGGTAATCGAGCCCGCTATTTGTAAAAGGAATCGATGCATTCTATACACTGCAGAGCGAGGACACGTTATTGGTGAAATAGCGGGTAACAAAATTTCGTTGTCTTTTTATTCTCCTCTCTTCTTTCTCTTCTCTTCCTTTCCGTTATCCGTGCAACGTTTGAAGTATCTTTTCATCTCAGTTTATTTTAATAATCTTAGTAAACATGTACAGCAATGAGCCTCGCCGCGAACCATCATAAAACATACTTATAATTATCATAGCTTAAAATTATAAACAAAAATAATGTGTAAATAATAACAACATCACGTATCTCGGAACATGTACAATTCCAAGAATTTGACCCATCAGAGGGGCGGCCGGGCAACAGCTGTCTACTAATAAACATGATTATTAGTACACACTTATAAACAATAAAAAATATCCTCCGGGTTACTTATAGTTAAAACTGATGTATTTATTTCTTTAACACTTGTCCCATAATATGTAGATACTGTTATTTTCAACGTTCACCCAGAATTAGCTGGAAGTGTTAACTGTTGGTATTAAATTCGCTGACAGAAACACAAGCTTCAACCTCACAACGTTCAAACGAAATAATACAATACAATGATGAATGAAAAATGTGTAGGTATTCATTTAGCCACTTTCTACAACAGGAATACTATGCAAACGAAACAAAATAAATTATTAATTACAATCAATTAAATAAGATTGATGTTATGGCGCGCGATAATTAAAGAGTCATAATAATTACCCTTATCCTTCACTTTATATTTTTTCACTTTTTCTGAATTGTCTGAAAGAAATCGCTATATCTCCTTTAGTATACTATATGTATCCTAAAGTATACTATATGTGTACAATCAACGAAGTAAATAAATAAATAGTTAAAATTCATCTGGGTATCTACGAGTGTCTTCAAATCGCCTGTCCCATCAGCCAACACCCACTTTCAACTGGGTGCATTTGCCAGCAGGCCGACTGTCCAATTGTAACATGTTTTATTCATCTAGACGCACTCGCCGCTTCTGGCCGCGACGCGGCGCTTCAACTTGTCGCCGCGTCATTGCCCAGCGGCTCAGAGCAGCTGCTTTAAAATATTGCACAAGCTACCTGTCCTGCTGTCTGCTGATCGACAAATCGGGCCCACGCATGCTATTCGATTCAAAGAACAACGGGTTGTGACAGTGATCGAACGAGCTAGCAGCTTCGGGCGTGGAAGAGGGTTGGAAGGACTGCTAGTAAAAAAATTGCACAGCACTGCCATTCTTTGGAAGCTCGTATCGCTGAGAACAGTCGCAAAAACATGGTCACATTGCAAACAATTAGTCGTCTTACACATCTTTCTTATGATGTCTAAGCTTCTGTTAAGCCATACACTGCTTTTACCAATCATCGCTTCCGGTGGTTTGCAATCGTGACCACTCAGAAGATTAATAAACCAGAACGCCTCCTCAATAATAGTATTCGATACATCTTCGCCATGCGTAAATTTGACCATATTTCACAATAACAACTTCAGCTTAAATTATTTCCGATATGTTAAAGGCGAAGTTACAGAACTTACATCAACAACATCTTACTCTACGTGTATCTCCACAATTGCTTCCAGTATTATTTATACATACATAATTTTAATTAAACTTAGCTGTAAAAATACATAAACAGTTGTTGTCACCGCTTACCACACCGTCTTTCCATCACCTTAGGCTGACTGGTAAAGAATGGCCATAAGCATTAAATCCGCGCCTAATAAAACGTAGATATAGATAAACGTAAACAAATCTCCATTAAACTAACCTTAAACAAACCTTAGCACTAGAATATATTGTGTCACTCTTGGCACAGATATACGTCATCAACCCTATTCCCTGGTTAACTTTGCAAAGCGAGCGAAAAGTCGCCACTCTCATTCGGTAACCATAACACTGCAATCCTACTGCGAAGATATTGAGTGTAAACGAACACACAATTAAATCAGTCATAATTTAAAACATCGACATAAAAGTTCACAACACCTTATCGAATCGAAGGTGAAAATTAAAATTAAACCTGCAAACGGCGTCGCCTGCCCCATCGCACCGATCGCTCTCGTCGGCAACTCATCACTCATCGGTCGCGACACTGATTGACAAATGAGCGATCCGGAAATTATTGAGGATCTTTTATCGCAAAAAAATATTTGCCCACCCGCCCAATTAATTTCGCTGCGCGTCCAAATTCATGCGATTCAGCGCCATGAAATTTTGAGTTGGAATCCGTAATTTGACACGCATTTTATCTTAATGCGTCGATTCGAGCTGAAGTGAGAGATTTATTTATGATTATAGAAGTAAAGCGGTTTGAATTTACGTAGCCTCTGCAGGTGTGCTTATGATTGATCAAAGGTATGTTGGGTTCAGCTCATCTTCGGTGTACTGTTTGTCCAGGTTCAGGCGGATTCGACAGTAACAGCGAACGAACATGTTACGACCCGACGATCGATAGTCTCGACAAAACAAGTGTGATCAATCAATCAATCAATCAAATCGTATAAAAGTTACACAAGAAGGTATTTTAGAAGAAGTTTGTACTGCGTGTATGCGTGTGTGTGTGTGTGTGGCTACGAAACACAGAGAATAGTGCGTTTATAAATATAAATAAAATAAGCCAATGTCTGGCTAACTACCACTCTCCTAGGAGAAATGTTTTTACGTGATTTGGTGCCAGGGTCCGAGAACCAGTAATAAACGGGTAAACCGCCGGCAACTCGTCGGTGACACCATTGGTATTGGATTCGTAAATATGAGGTAGTATCCGGTAACAATCACCTGGCTCGTCTGCTCGTTCGTCGACCGGGGAAAAACATGTCTTTTTCCAAACATAAAACAATTTGAAAGGAAAACCTGCGTCGTCTACAACGACGTCAAATGCAGGCCAAGACCTAGCGCGGACCGATACTCTGGCTTGACCATTTGTACTTGAACCGGTTACCGGAATAAATTGTTTACAAAAACTGGGTTAAGTTTACTTGGCTTTACGACCTGAACTTAATTTTACCAAGAATATTTTTTTCATAAGTATATTCGTAATAGTTTTCAACACTCGCTTCTCTACTGCACTAAAACTGATTTAAAATAAATATAACACCTAATATAATTTTCAATTTTTTGCGGGGCTCAGGTTTCCTCTCACAATGTGAAAGATAAAAGCCACACTCCACCACTCTGGCCAAGAGCTGATTGGTACACTACACAACCTTAATAATTCACACGTGGTTGAGACAGATATGATGAAAAGACGCATATTGAAATATTGTTAAATAAAATTAACATCTGTTTATGAAGGACAATATGGATGTACATCTACGATATTTATCAGAGTTCTTCAAATTTAATATCTTACTAGAACAAGACTTTATATTTCAGACGATAATTTCAAACCCTTCATTTTCATACATAACCTCTATTAAGTTGTGATTATCACGATTAATACTCAATGATTAAGACTTATTGTAGAATGCTTTACTTCGAGTACATGCTTTGTTTTATAACTCTTTAGACTCGCGAGGACTTCTAAAAAACCCTGTTTAGCACACTGTCCTTTCTGAAGATTCACAGACGTCAGTGACCTTTGAGAATAGTACAGAAAACTCCTTCCGACGCGTTCCTTCACCGAAGAGAAAGAAAATTGATTTCCGCCGCGCACTAACTAACCAAAACCCAGAGCTACATGTAGAAGGCAAACCCGAGTCCTGGGTGGGAGAAATCGATGGTCAAAATTCAAAGCTACATACGGGTATGGGTTGTAATTTCCTGACCCAGCATATAATGTACATATCACAATTAAAAAATGTGTGTCCAGCTTCATGATTGATCTGCAACACGTCACTGACAACTTTGTTCGTTACGGATGTGATGCTGACATAAAAAAGGCTCCTTAATACAATTCTGTACGAGTTGTTTCTCGCTGGCAATTACCGACTTGTCGTAAAATGCATCCTGGGTAAATGTCCGGTCTGTAAGTACTGTAACAGTTACATTAGCTCACATTATAACGTCACGAGCAGAACCCGGGCTGCGTGGCCGTGGGCAATACATCATCGGTGGGCGGCGACGTCATCAATTCAACTAATGTGCCTTCAGAAAAATGGCCGCTGTGTAAACAGTTAGCGCGGGCTTGTTACGGGTCATGAATAATGGAGTTATGAGGGTAAGGACTGCCGCTCGTGCGCCTTCTGATACACTACTAGGGACTTGATGTTGATAGATATACTGTCATATTTCTCTCGGGACCCACCTCGTGATGGTTGTCTCGGGGCGTGATGTTTGTCGGGTGGCTGCTGATTTTTCTAGCTTGTACTTTTAGTAATGGGTGAGATTAGGTTCGGTTCTCATCGATGTAAAGCTCCACGAAGCGAAGCGATCATCTTAAAAGGTACATAGTAAAGTATATAATACCACTTGCATTTAAAATGCGTTTTGTTGTGAGATAGATTTTAATATGCTGGATAAAATTTAAGATTTTTGCTTCGCTGCGCTTCGTTCTGCCTCAGAGGGGAGTGAGATTCACATAAGGTTATTCCTTGTCGGTTTATCCGTGTGCCCCTCGGACCTCATTACATTATTCGGACGTTCGAATAATTCCGCTTCGAGAACGCAAACAATTCGATTCGAGGACTATTTAGTGATCTATGGATTAGGAAAACATTTGCTAAATCCAAACGCAGTACTAACTATTAATAATCGAATACTTGTAGTTGTGTGCACGTCATTAACTTTGATTATGTGAATTTTATTATGAATTCATGATTTTCTGCCTCGGCGTTGTTTCATATAGTTAGGTATTGTTGTGTTTTGTTATCACAACATATTTTTTGTGTGTTCTTGTGTATTTAAAGCCGTTATTACCACTAGTCTGGTTTTCGGTTAAATCACGTCGATTTTACAAGTTTCACCAGAACTTCACAGGACTTTGAGAATTCTCAAGTAATTAGGATGCAATGTGATGTTGAAGTTCGAGCCTGAGGGTTTAACTCCGACGAGGTGGATTTTTTTTGACGTTAGGTGGCGAGCCAGCTCGTCGACCACCATCCCGGTGAGTGGTCACCGTCGCCCTTACGCAAGCGTAATACTCGTACGTTACCTCCGTTTCCTGTCCATGAAGGAGATAAAAATTCGTTAGCTAATTGGCGCTGCAAAGTTAAGAACAACATCGGATTTTATACGAGCTCTTTCTAATTGGTACTTTGAAAGTTGAGTGAGTACGATCAAGGAATGGATTCAAAGGATATTTATTATGAACTTTGATCGAGAATTCGGTGTAACAATTAATTTGATGTCAAAAAATACACATTTTATTTTTACGCAATAACCAGTGAAGTAATTTGAATTAACATAATGTACTGAAAATACTATTCACGCACAAAGGATTCAAAGGCTTCACAAAAGGGATTTGCACTTCGACTTTGTTCGATAGAACTATTTTAAAATCAAACAGAAACCAATAGCAAAATCGAATCGAAAATCGAATCGACTCGAAATTCGAATAGTTTTCGGGAGTGAGCCAACTTTTATCTTCCGTCCGTGGACGCGCACATCCGCGCCCGATCAGACGGACGTACGAGTAAGTAGCGGCGGAAGCCGTGGCGCACGTGTCCAGTGGCCAGTGTCCGCGGCACGCGCCGACGCGGGGGAAAGTACAATTAGAGACTAATCGTGCACCTTGTTCCGTTTACATGATTTTTATATTAGCGTGAACGATTTTTGCTTTCCCATCTAATGTAAATTTGTAAAAGAGCTTGGAGTTTTGCTATTTAAGCTGTTCATAGATTTACGACAATCATGGAACGACGACGTATGTGGAAACGATATGTGTATGGAAAATAAACATGTGAAACCAAACTCAACGGATGGTGGATGCAAAGACATCAGAGCTCATTTTAACACGCTTTATAATTCAATGATCCATTGCTGGACACGAGATCAGCTTACCAATAATAGACAACTATTGAACAGTACCTCATTACATTGGTGACGAATTTATAGTCTACAAAATTTCGGAAACCATTATTAAAAAATCTTTGTCAAATTTGTCTGAAATTAAAGAAACTAGAATAAAGCTGAACCTCGAAGTAACCAATACAGTGTTCAGTTAGTATAATTTTATTTTGGATACATTTATATAATACACCCTTAACACCCTTCCCGCTCGAGGCAGACTTCCCCGGTAACAGTATACCGTTTTCCCGTGTCTCCTGAACGTGAGCGGGTGAACGAGGTCAGACGTCACTCCTTAACAATATTAGCAACGAGGAGCACCAAATTGCCACACTCGCGATAACGAGTTTATTAATTTA
>PDGT01000037.1:2560674-2579442 GCA_003671415.1 Megathymus violae | reverse complement strand
CGCCGGGAGCGAAACATGTCCATTAATTTTGGTATCCGAACCTAAGAAAGGACATGTTTCAAAACGGTCCAGGTAAGTGTATGTTACTTTAAACATCGAGAAACGCCCATAGAATATAGGTATTTCATTTAAATATATGCTGTAGTGCTACATAACTGTAAAAGCAATAATTTATATACCTCGAATTCATCATGGCGTCTTCCTTCCTAATATGAATATGAATGCCTAAATGAATAAATAATTTTGAATGTAATCATTATTTACCGAAAATTACACTAGACTTTCTTGTGTAATAATCTTATGTGTGTTACGGCAATCTTAAATTAATAGGCATTTGAAATCATATTTTATGTGTGAACTTTTTTTTAAATATGGTATACATAGACCTGGCAGTCTCCTTTGGCCAGTTCAAGTAAATTTAAGGGTTGAAACCGATCACTCGCATGATTCTAGTTATTGAGTTACATTTGGCTGTTATAACTTAATCATAGTTTTAAAGTAACAAGACTTTCAATAAATTAAATTAAATTAAATTTGATAGATAACATGCATACATTTATATTGTTATGAGGTTGTCAAAATAAAATAAATTAATACATCAAACCATTATTAATACATCAAACGCTCGTAAAGATATTATTCGTTTAGTTAATTATTAGACTAATTTGGTAAAGAAATAAGGGAATTCTTTCTTGTCTAATTATGATCTTGACGTTTTCTTCTACCTAATCAAGTGATAGGTATAAACAATCGATCTATATCTATAATACTATAAAAAGAGAAAGCTAATTTTGTGAGTTAGGTATATGCGGAGAAATTATATAGGTATATTTGAGAAATTATGTTACCATTTGAAAAATTATTCGAGATGAACACAGGCTATACAGTATTCGTTTAACCCGGACGAAGCCGGGACACGTCGCTAGTTTATTATAAAATTGTAACGGGACCAAATCTGTACATTAAATATTTTCTCGAAAAATCTGAATGGTATCGATATAGTGGTAATTTATTTTTATTTTGAGCGACTGTCTGACCACAGTAAACTCACTCAACACATGATGATACTTAACGAGATGATAAGAAACTTATATTATCAAGTCATAATTTAGGATTATTTACATTCCAGGAAACGGGACTGTTCCCGTAGAATAGAAAATTGGAGTTAATATGGTCATTCTGTTAAGAGTCTAGTAATTAAATTTCGACCGCTTTGCTACAGCTATAATAAATTAATATGTTTCTAATTAATAGCACTAAAAACCCCATTCCTGAGACGATGCGGGTGCTATTTCTAAACGTCAGGCGTTGGTTATCTGAAGCTAAGCGAGGGTGGTTTATCACATAGTTTCTAACACTAACGTGGTATTGACGCCACGATTAAGTGACAAGTCTTAAATAACATTGTTAGTTGTCTACATTACTTACATATAATATACAAGTTCCCAAATCAGTTCAAAATGCAGCCCCATGCATGATCATCTAACATTGTTTTAGATCGTGAATCGCGCGATCACAACGCAAAATTCCAAATTAAGCCTGAATAAGCAGGCTATCAAAACCCTTTATATGTGTGACCAAATACTGAAAGATCTCTTCCCCTTTACAAGAAAGATGGGAGTAAAGGAGAAATGTCACGACAAACTAACAAACAGAGAAGCAACCCCCCGTGACATAAATCACCGTTTGATTGGACAACTGGATCGCTTAACGCGTATGAATGCATACAGCACGCAATTCCACATTGGCGGATTGCCAACGGAGATTTTAAATACGTTGGTGGGTCACCTGATGAGTGGGTACAGTCTTCAGTGTTATAAACACGAACTATCCTGGAACGCAAGCAATGCTGGAGTAGATTATGAAATATACAATAGCATAACTGCTCCATGCCAACCTACCGTTTTGACTTTTTCGAGATGCACTGACTTAAGCCATTACTTGAACCCTAACTTCTTGTCAAGCATTAAATTATTTTATGTAAAAAAAACCTTTGCTGGTGCTCTTTGATCGTGATACACTGTAGCGTTGAATACCGTCAAATCTCTTACAATAACGGTCAACAGAAATGATGCCCCCAAAAGTAATTTCGTTAATACTCTTGATTAGTACGGTGGAAAATGTTTGAACTGCCCTGATTGGGAGACCTGTCTTATTCATAGCTATAAGGTAAAAAAATAAAATGATTTGTGTGTAAAATTTAAGAGTCAATTAGAATGAGGATTCATCTTTTTTTGATCGGTAGCACAATGGAACACATCTCTGCTGTGGCTTCTACCATGGACATCTGTACATGGTGACAACTTTCTTTCATATGTTCAAGAATAACGCAATTGCTATTTGCGTAATGTTTTCCCATATATTTATGTTATAGACTTGATCAATAATACCATGTTAAAAATATCATGGAAATATATAGTATATAATATGGTTATATCATGGAATTTGTAACATTTTAATTACTACTTCCGAGGGTTGAGATAGATTACTTCACTTAAGTTCTGATGCAACATCAACTTTCAAATCGAAACTAAAGTTATGCTCAAGCCAGTAAATTTCGTAGGAGAATTTTTCCGATCCAATATCCTGATCCGTCCAATCAGATCCGATCCAAGTATATGTACTAAAACATTTTACCAACTATTTTCCAAGTAAATATACCCCATCTCTATTATTTTAACCTGATGTCATACTTAGCTGTCAGCAAACAAATAACGACGCTAACAAACAGACAAACAGGGCGCAGCATTCGCAGATAAATTACCGTTTAACCACGCTACTAACGCCCAATTGTATTTCTGATCGGTTAGACCATTTGGCACTCGTCCAGCCCAAGATGAATGGTCTAAACCTAGTTGGCTGCTCCCCGGGTTAGTCACAGAGCCGGGATTAGTCACGTGGTTTATAAATTGCCCCGATAACCATTCTGGCTAAGGCTGCAAAGCACTCGAACTGTTGTAGGATTATGACTTAAATATGCGAGTTTGGGATTGCCGCTCTAATTCGTTCAAATATTTCTGTAAGATGATAAAGGTTTTTGTGAAAATGATATTCACTTAACAGATTGTATTCGTTAGATGAAGCACTCATAACTCGACTCCCTGAGTTCATCGTCAGAAATCGAACGATTTAAACAGCGCGATCGGAAGATGATTGGAGAAATTCGTGTACTGACCGCCAAACCAATATCTCTATACTTCAGGAACTTGGTGTCCAGCAGCTTTTACCAACTCTAGTACAAAGTCGTATAATTAAGGTCTTTGGACACCTTTCACGACGGGTCAATGACTTCATAGACCGCCTAGTAGTGTAGGGAAACTTAAAGGGTACTAGACCACAAAGAAAACCACCAATACGAATACGAATACGACATTACCAAACTTCTCAAGATTTGCAATATACTTGTGACTAACTCCAAAAAATTAATACTCGGTTACACTTCGTTCGGAATCAAGTTATCTATGTTCGTAGATATTACATAGGTATAATCCATACTGATGTCCAAATTATGCAAAACAATTTGTATAAATATCTTAATTCATATTATTGCCTACTGCTGCCTCATCGGAAATAATGTACCCTTTAAATGGTAAAAGAATTTTTAAAATAAGTTTCCTGTTTTCGGAGATTACTCACCGTATATCACACGAACTTTCATAATAAATATTTTAACAAAAACCGACTTTAAATTGAAAAATTAGAATTAATTGGTTTCGTCTTTTATTTTTCACCCTTAGGGGTGCTACTTTCTTTAAATTTAAGCGAGATCAAACGGGAAGTATACCCCTCGCAAACGAATTCGTACTCCATCTTTATAATATGAGTATAGTAACATTAACCAGGTTCTAACGGGTAAAGTATGAGAATTCTTTTTTTTTATGTTAAGAGCCGACAAACGAGCAGACGGACCACCTGATGGTAAGTGGTCATCGTCGCCCATGGACATCAGCAAGACCAAAGGTATCACTGATGCGTTGCCGGCCAGGAAATGAGAAGAAGTTTAGAAAGAATGTACTGGCTCTCAAGCCCGCAGCCGGAACACGACGAGTCGTTTGGCGGCAAACTCGATAATATTGATAATATAATCCTTACGAGAAGCCTTACCCCCAAACAGGCTGGCTTCTGTCGCCTCTTACGACACCCTGTTCTGTCAGCATGGAATTGGGGGGAGTATTCTAGGCCGCCCCAATACGGCCGATTTATTTTGCTAATTATGTTGTAAATCCGTAACGAATACAATTCGATACCATCTATCGTAACGTTATATTTGAGCTCAATAATAGAAGACATTTGTGTTTGTTCAGCAGTCGGCCTAATGAGCTTCTGCTTCGGAGCGCTAATACTGCGAATGTTATTACGAAACTAAACAACACACACGTGCAATTACTGTTCTAGCTGTGTAGTACCACGGTGACTAAGTTATATATATCTCTCTAACGATTGCTACTTCTGTGGTCTGGGATCATTATTCCTTATAACATTGCTTAGTCAGTGCGTACTTTACCAAATGTCACTTTTATTACAGCACCAACACGCGCGTCCCCAAAAAATTTTTTATTTAGCATACGTCTTGCTTTTGCATTGTTTTGCTCCAGCTCCACCAGATCCAATGTGAGTTCCATTCAATCATGTTATTACTGCAAGCGATGCGATCAACGACACGAAAACAAATTTTGTCATAACAGCCTATTTAACATACTTATTACTGGGATGACTGTCTGACTGATCTCATTCTTTCTTTATTTTCATTTCAATTTATCATTTCATTTCATTTCAACTCGAAAGGTACAAAAATTCTACAAACTACGGCACTCTACGAATTAAATACGAATAGCAACTTGAGACGTAGACAACGGAGACAGGTAACAGGTGACCACGTTTGATAACACAGAACTTGACTTTTGCGGTTAGAACCAGGATAACCTGGGTGCTGTAAGTTGGCCTGTTCGTCTACACCGCCCGAGATATATGGTACGTAGCACAGGGTGATGAGTATATCAATATCTAAACAATTATAGGTAATTTATATTATCAATCACATTTTACTGGAGGGTAAAAGACTATGTTTAAACTTAGTTATATTAATTATATTCTATTTATTAATGCGGTGGTAGAGTATACGAAAGAGTTTCAGTTCTATCATAAAACTGGACGCCATCATATTTCCTTTAATTTAGTTAAATTAACTACACTATCCTAGTATGACCAAAATAAACCGTTATTATTTTTTAGCGCAAATAATTGTTTGACTTAGAAACTTTATCAAAGTTAATTCTTAAAACACCCTAACCAGGTCAACAAACAAGTAAAACAATGTTTCTTTAAATATAGGTACGCAGTAAGACGTCATCTCACGTATATATGCTATAAATCTACCAACAACGCGGCAACTACCAGACGATCGACTACAAAGGAATATTTTTTTAAACCACGCCATCTGTTGATCGTAATAGCAAACGTACTAAAAGTTTCTATCAACAGATGATGGGTGTTGACAGTTTTATGTGATATGACGGCGCACGCGCATCCCATATGCAATTGAAGAGATGTTCGTACAGAGAGTCCAGATTGGATTCTACCAAATATTGTGTCCCATATATTGCCTGTTATTATATCGTAGTTTCAAAACGTCGCCTTCCGCATGTAGTTGTTGCATAAATAAATAAATATTCACTTTTACTGAGTGGATCATAGCAGCTCATTTTTGCAGCAAATTTTTGAGAAAATTTTGGACAAAGGAAAAAATTTGACGTACAACTAAAAAATACCAAAAAAAAGAAAATGAGCAATTTCAATAATTATACTATTTTTTTACTAATGTCAGTTAGTTATTATTATTATTATTTAATACTTTATTGTTTGTACACCAAAACAAAATACACATACGAATGCACAAGAAAGTAATACAAACAATGGGCGGCCTTATCGCTTTAAAGCGATTTCTTCCAGGCAACCCACAAAAGATTAGGACAGCACTAGAAGTAAATAGGTATAGGCGTACATGATAAACATAAATAGCGAAATATAATCAAATAACAAACATACACACATCATTGACACAGCAAAGTCAAAAGGTCAAATGACAAATGAAGGAAAGGAAGAAAGAAGAAAGAATTAAGTTAGGAAGGAAAATAGTGATTCTTAAGTGATTTTTTAAAAGAAGCCAGGTTATCAGCTTTCCTTACAGCTTGTGGGAGCGCATTCCAAAGGCGAATAGCAGTCAGCTGGAAGGATTTATGATAGAAGGAGGAAGTGTGAGAAGGAGTGAGTAAGGTAAGAGTATTTGAGGAACGAAGTAAATGATTGTGGGATAAATAAAGGAATTCAAAGTTACTACGGAGATACGAAGGAGCTGACGGCTTAAACAGCACCGAGTACAGAGCAGAAAGAATATGAACATTCCGGCGAAAGCGAATAGGGAGCCACTTGAGTTTAGAACGAAATTCGGAAACATGATCATATTTACGAAGTCCAAATATGAATCTAATACATACATTTTGGAGACGCTCAAGTTTATTAAGTTGCTCCTCATTTAGGTCGAGATAACAGATATCGGCATAGTCAAGAATCGGGAGGAGTAAGGAAGTAGCAAGAGTAATTCTAGTGGACATAGGAAGAAAATTTCTGAGCCTACGCAAGCTACCAATCGCAGCAAACAACTTCTTACTGATATCAGTAATTTGTGGCGTCCAAGATAAACTAGAATCCATAAGAATACCCAGGTTTTTTACAATTTTGGAGTATGGAATTTGGACTCCACCAAAAAATATTGTTGGCAGTACTGACCAATCGATTTTCGAAACAAGTCTCGAACTACCTATGATAATTGCTTGTGTTTTTTTAAGATTTACCTTAAGACCGAAAGATTGAGGCCACAGAGCAATTTTATCAAGATTAGAGTTTAAATCTGTAACCGCTTTAGATAGATTCTCAAGTGATGCTTGTGTGTAGATTTGTAAATCGTCTGCATATAAGTGGTAGGACGAAGTAAGTATAGAACAAATCGAGTTGATGAAAATTGCAAAGAGAAGAGGAGACAACACGCCACCTTGCGGTACGCCGGCAGACAATGCAGACCACGTGGAAGATAGATCTTGCACCATAACATGTTGTCGGCGTCCATGCAAGTAACTATGAAACCAATCAATAGCGGTCGGAGATATGTTAAGAAAACGCAGTATCCACACAAGTATATCGTGGTTAACACTATTGAAGGCATTGCTAAAGTCTAGCAATGCCAGCACGGTAAGTTGTTTGTTCTCCATGCCATACCGAATGTCATCGGTAACTTTAAGTAAAGCAGTTGTTGTGCTCTGGCCTCGCCGAAATCCTGATTGGAAGGGATTCAATAGATTGTGGGAATGTAGGAAGGAAGTTAATTGTAGTTGGACAAGGCGTTCAGAATTTTTGACAAAAAAGGAAGTATTGATATTGGGCGATAGTCAGAAGGAGAGGATGGTTTAGAGTTTTTAGGTAAGGGTATGACTTGGGCTTCTTTCCAACAGAAGGGGAATGAACCGGAAGAGATGGAAAAATTAAGGATAGAGGTAATAATGGGTAAAATTATATCTAATATAAGAAGGATCATTTTTCGGCTTACGCAGTCAGACCCGATGGCATCCGATTGAATAGATAAAATACTGCTCTTAACATCACGATCCGAAAATTGATTAAAAACAAATGGAGGATAATCAGGGGTGGGAATCATAGAAAGAGTATTAAGTGTCGAAAATTTCATAGCCGCTGAAATGGGGCTTGACGATGAGAAATGCTGATTGAGGTAGTTCAAATCAGCTACAGAAATATAGGGCATAGAATTGTTTTGCGATTTTCCAACTCCCAAATTACGTAGGAATTTCCATACTTTGGAAGTATCTCCATCCTGAACTGAATCATGAATATGGCGTCGTTGTGAGTCCCTACACACCGTATTGCAGCGATTCCTAACTAGATTATATTTAGCACGATTTTCATCACTGGGATCAGATTTGAACTTTGATTTAGCGTTAAGTTGTTTTGTAATCAATAATCTAACTTTGTCGGTTAACCACGGAGCTGGCGGATGGCGGACACGAATGCGACGGACAGGAGCATTAACATCATAGAGTTGAATTAATAATGAATTGAAAATAGCTACCTGCTCGTCGATCGTCTTTCCACTTTTCCACCATACTCCAATCTATATTTCCAGCATCCAGGCGAAGATTTTCCACGTCTATGCCACTAAAATTACGTTGTACAATATATCTTGACTTGTTTTTGGGAGGTTTTAAATTATAAGACAAAAACAGAAGGTCGTGATAAGAGAAGGACTCGGCACTGCACTGCCCATGTTTTACAACAAAATCAGGAGAGGAAACAAATATAAGGTCAAGTAGAGAGGGAGTGCAGCCAGGAGAAAAATGAGTAGCAGACAAAGGGAGAATTTGCATATTAGAAGCATCAATCAATGACCTGAGCCGAGCTGCTCTAGTATCAGATTTGAGTACGCATGTGTTAAAATCACCCATAACGATGACATGATCATAGAGGGGTGCCAGATCTTCTAAGGTTTTTTCAAGAGATGGAAAGTAATTAACAGTAATAGATGGACTATAAAACACTCCAAGCAGTACTTTAGTATGGGAGAATAGGAGCTCAATGAAGAGATATTCAGCTTCGTTCTCTATATTAGAAGGGGAATGGGTTAAAATAGAATAAGGAATGTGTGAACGAAGATAAATAGCAACGCCGCCTCCACCTCGACCGGTACGATCGTTGCGAATTAGGTGAAAGCCAGGCAAGGAATCGGAAGTGGAAGGCAAGCACGGTTTAAGCCATGATTCCGATACTAGAACAGCATGAATATTCTGATTATTATCAAATGTGTAAAGAAGATCGGGGTAATGTGCTGGAATGCTCTGCGCATTTATATGTACGATATTAAAATTTCTCTGAACATCAGAGAAGTGAGACTCTAAAGTTTGGTTTAAAGGAGGTATGCTGCTGAAACTGTCGTTACTACTACCATCGTCAGCGTCGGAAGGTAATGATAGGTAAGATAGGTCACTATCACTTTGTGCCATTGTACGTATGGTTATCAATGATAAAATATACAATATAACTAGCAATAAAGATTAAAATATATATATGTATATATATACAATTCATAATATTTCTACCAAGCAGCAGTAAATAAAATTACAAAAAAAAAACTATATAAAAATCAAAAGTCGAAGTACCGTAACCGCTACCGTTACCGTAACGTAACCGTTTAAAACAGGCAAAACATCTATGGTCAGCCAGATCTGTCAATGTCATTGAAATTTATGCTATGCTATGACAAAAATGGTTGATTGTAATGTGAATTAGGTGAGGAATTTGTTAAAAACACAGTCACATAAATTAGAATGCTTCCAAATAACAATCAAAGAATGGAAAGAAGAAGATTATAAAAAGAAAAACGATTACATGGAAACAACAAAACATAATTAGTTAATATGGAGGAACCAAATATTTGACATTAACTATAGTTTAAATTTATTGTTTAATATATGATTAATGATTGTAATAGTCTTTAACAAAATAGGCATAACCTGTTCGACATGTTAAAGTAATTACTCTATGATTTGTAATATATTCTCCTGTAGTTGATGGAAAATATGAGTCTTTGTCGTGTTGACATATTATCGTCCGCCGTTCATCCACGACGTTTTCTATTAGAAGATGATGTATGTGGCACATTTACTGTAGAGCCAGCCGTGTGGGAGTGATGGAGGCGATGCGTTACTTTGACTGTCGTAATTGTTTTCGGTCGGCCAGCCATTGTCTTATATAATTTCTGGAGTGGTTCGAGATAAAAATGTCGATGGTGCAAACTGATATATGTGTACGATGACGAACACGCGTCGGACTCACGTAACTGTTGTAATATTAATGAAACTTGACGTAAATATAACACGCATGAATGAATTGACATAATACCTAAATGGTTTTGAATTTAGATGTAGCTAGGTAGAACCGCGGCGCCGTCTAGGACCTTTGCAGTGAACAAAAAACGGATTCTGCGTCTCCTTCATCACTGCAACAGTATTAAATTAATAAAATAATGTTGCCACATGCATCATCATGATCAGAATCCATTTTCGTGTACAAAAATAAAAAAAAAACAAGTCCAAAGAAACATCCCTTCGTAATAATTTTTGTCCGTGTATTGTGTATGTGTATTCAGACCCGTCGTGTGTCTTTCCAGAATGCAACTGCAACGGCCACGCGCGGCGCTGTCGGTTCAACATGGAGCTGTACAAGCTGTCCGGGCGCGCCAGCGGCGGCGTGTGTCTCAAGTGCCGCCACTACACCGCCGGCCGGCACTGCCACTACTGCCGAGAGGGGTACTACCGCGACCCCACCAAGCCCATCACGCACAAGAAGGCCTGCAAACGTGAGTACACACACAACACTGCCTCTGCTGTATTAGTAACTCGGTAATTAGAAATATAAAAGATTACTGAGATATGTTACTAAGATAGAACTACGAATAGCATTTCTCAAGTGGTTGATTTAAAAATATTTATGTGCTAAAATGAAAAAATTGTTGTATAAAACTAAAACTGTTAAAATTTGTATTGTTAGGCAATTCTTAACATTTGAGTCTGAGGTCCGCCACTGGTACATCCTGATGAACAACACAACAGATTCCTTCCGTTGGAGGTCGGTGGACTGTGAGTCACATAATATAATTTTGACAGTACTCGGTTCTGTATCTTTTTTGCTAGCTACCACTTTTTTACGACGATAAGCCGCGAAATATTTTTATTTCTTTTGGTAGCATTGTTATACAGTTAGATAACAGTCCTTCACAGTGTTCTTCTTGGTCACATTGCTACTTCGGACCAAAATAATGCGTCCTTTTTGGAACGAGAGCTGGCAACAACACCTTTCTACATATAAGTTGATTCATAGAATCTGGACGGGTAAAGTTCGAACCGTACACGTCACGATCACACTGACACACATCGGCGTCGTCGATCGCAGGCATCAACCCAGTCAAACCCACCAAACCAGAACAAAAATAAAACCAAAGAGTCACAGAATTTATTTTTATTTTTATAAAATCCGGTACGACATTGAATTTCGAAAATACAACCATCTTTACAGGCCAAAACTAAAAACAAACATATTTCAATAAAAAATAACAATCTGTGCATTTATCGTGTACGACATTAGCATAACTCCATTTATTATTTTCAATGTTTGTATGAACGGATCGTGTATTTTTAACCAAAACATTCACAGATTATTTAAATAAAGAACAAAAACGACTACTACACGTCGCATCGCTTGCATGAACGATTCTAAACAGGTGTAAAACCCTGTAAAACGTTTTATGGCGCCATTTCATTTATTTTTTATCTGTACCGGGCACTGGTTTACTTCGTTTATGACATAAAAGATACACAGTGCTATTTTTACACTTATTTGTGACTTAATAATGTTTTTAGTTTTAATAAACTTGCGGTGATTAAGTAAAATATCGCTCAATAAAAAAATGTAATGAAGTTAGGCATGTCGCACACTGAAGTCAGAGAACAGTGTTCTTGCTTATACCGACACTTTTATTATTATATTTATAAATACATAGGTACGTCCTTTGAATTTGCCTACCCATCGATGCCCCTATGATGTGGTATCTAAAAGGGGATATTATGAACCTAAATAAAGTAGGATAAATTTTAATATTGTTTATCTACTCGCATGCTTTAAATCCTTTATAAAAGGTTCTGAAACAGTTAGCTTGCTGCCAACATTAATTCGCCTTGTGTGATAAACACACATTCGTGTTTTAATACCCCTTATTATACAACAGTTGCATAAATAAGTATTAAAACTACTCCAGTAGTCATCGACGTGTTGCCAACTTAACTCGATATAGAACAGAATGTGTAAGATATTTTCTTCAACTGCCATAAAGAGAAAACGACTGTAGGTATTATTAAAAGTTTCAGCCACGACATGACAGTTCGATCGAGTATCGTACTTGTAATCGAATATCGTAACATGCAATATCTCGTAAAATCTCATTGTGACCCAAATCTTGTTACGCTACGAATCCTCTATAGAACGGCCGTGGAAGAAAACGCAAACGACAAGTAATTCCCACAACAATACAGCTGAAATCGAAACCGGTCTCAATTATTAGAATGTGCCTATCTGACCCCAATCTTTCGGGACCATATCAATTATTGGGGCAGTGTGACCCCATAATATTTTCGGGCTATATGGGTCCCGGGTGTAGCGTCCTGGACAGGACTGCGGTTGATGGTATCGCTGGTTCGAAATTAATGCGAGTAGTTTGCAAGAGACTGTTCGGTGGTGAACGGTTTCTGCTGCCACTTGAGTTTCAGACTAGTAGTTATGGTGCTCTGTAAAGGTAACAGAATCCGATAAACACGTTTCGAATAATTTCGGACAGGGAATGAAACACGTTATGCCATGTTTCCGCCGGCCGAGCTGATACACCATCTGCATCGTTCCCATTTTTAGACAGTTTTTATTACTTTATTTTTAAGGATATTGTTCTTTTCTATGATTGTAATACCAGATAATACCTAGAAATAAAGTTAAAGTGTTACCTTGTAAATGCCTTATACATTTTTTTTTCGGATTCCTAAATCATCTAATATCCGTAGGTAACTGAAATTATCCAATTGATAATCCGAAATAATTTCATATCCGCCACCGAAACTGGTAAAATACTATCCATATATCCATATCCGTATCCAGATCTGAAATTTCATATCCATAAAATCCCCATTTCAAACCGTAAGCAGTTCAAAGAGTGAGTATACACCGTCCAAACTTCCATAACTATCAAATAAATTAGATAAAAACGGCACAAAAACTAATTACAACCAAAATACAGGACGTGACTATTAAAATTTTGTTTCATTATTAGTTAAATATATTTTTAATCGGTACAGAAATGGAAAACAGAGACGTAGTACACTCAGTGATAGTTAAACATTAAAGCCTGTGGGCATCTGTAACCAACTCAAAGTAAAAGTTGAATCTTACATTTATTGAAGTTCGTTCTACCATCTTATTCAATCATCAGAGTCGTAATGTAACAAGCCCACAGTAAAACGACCAGTTTTTTTGGCTCCAGTGAATTCGCGAGAACTTTTACAAGCTTATTATGTACGTACTGCGCGGCACGACCTGTCTCCTCTACAGAAATTTATTTGTAAAGGGGAAAATGTGAAGGAAAACCTATAACGACCTCTATCAGCCAGTCAGCAAACTACGCAGCGCCTCTGGGGAGCGATTTGCGGGGAACTCGCTCCCTCTGTAGTCTGCGGCACGTTTTATGAGAAAATGGTCGGTGAGAAATGGCCCTATGTCGTAGTTTTTCTTTTTTCATGAGGTTACATGTTTAGGGATTGGTGTACTGTCGCGGGGAAATAACTAAAAATTTTAAAGGGTTTTTGCTGCAAATCGAGCAGTTGAAAACTATTTATGATTTCACAATCGTTTTACGATGATTCCGTAACTTGTCTATATTTGTGCGCAGAATCATGAACTTTAGACTTATCTTGTTAGGACTAAGTCATTAACTTAAGTCATATAATTGACCAGGTTAACAACAAAATTAAAAATAAAAGTAACATTGATTCAAAAATGGAACGTTGATACTATGAGTTCCTATATAACAAAAACGACCGAGGTGATTTATGTAGCGTCCCTGTACGACATCACGTCAGCCGTCATTTGTTTCAACAATATATCTATCTCCAACTATCTATCTATCATAAACTACAGAAGTCAGACACCAATTTCGAAGTCACTGAGACAAAAATATTTATCACACTCATATACAGTACACACATAAAAAAGATGTATTTTCGTCATCACGTGCCGTGACTTTTAAATGATTTAAATCATCTCACGCCACGCCGTTTTGCCCCCAGCCTGCGACTGTCACCCGGTGGGTGCGAGCGGCAAGACCTGCAACCAGACCAGCGGCCAGTGCCCCTGCAAGGACGGCGTCACCGGCACCACCTGCAATCGGTGCGCCAAGGGCTACCAACAGTCAAGAAGCCATATTGCGCCTTGTATACGTAAGATACTAGTTTCTCATTTGCGATCTACTATAGAACACGGCTCTCTGTTGGTAATTAAGAGGGCCTAGAGCGTACCATGGTGCTTAAGTGCTGAATTCGTTAGTACCAACCCGAGCGTCAGCAGTTATTCTCCGTTCGAAGACTGATGACCTAACGAATATTATCTAACAATAACAGCTGAAATCCACAACTTAACACACCGTTTGTCTCAGCTGTAGGTACTGATGGTAACCCCTCCAACTACCGATCGCGCTTACAATTGCTTTAACATTACGACTAATCTTATTGATGTTTTCATTATCAAAAGATCTTAAAATGTGTATAATTATCTTGCCGCGGCACTCTAGTGGATTGGACGTCGGTCCCTCGTACAGGAGGTCGAATCCTGCACGCACTTGCACCTCTAATGTTACAATTTATTTGCATATCACAAATTAATTGCGTCGGTGAAGGAAAACGTCGTGAGGAAACCTGCACATCTAAGAATTCTCCATGACTTACTCAAATGTGTGTAAAACCTGCCATCCCGCACATGGCCAGAGTGACGGTGTACGGTGTACGGTGTACGGTGACGGTTACCAACAGGTGTATGGCTTTAACTCCTCTCATTGTGGGAAGAGACTAGAGCCTGAGGAGTGGGACACTTATGAGTCATAATGATGATATATCCTATGTATATTATGATTATTTACTATCAATAATATCTGTCATTGTATGAGTGCTTCACGTAAGATACACACACACCTTTTAAACAATTCCGTTCGTAAACAGATCTCCAATCTTTGTTTCTGAATTTCCTTAACTTTATTCTCCCCATCTACCCTAGAGGGCTATATTTATAATTTAGTATAGTATTTGAATAATGCGCAAGCTATTTTTCTGAATCAAATCTGTATTAATATCAAAGATATGTTAACAGGAACCTTTAACGTTGTATTTCCGTTCCGTCTGTCACATCCACAGGTAAAAAAATTGTTTTCTTCAGACCAGATATGTAAAAACTTTGAGACTATAGAAAAATTGGAGGCTAAAAATACTGATCCATAACCTCATTTTCATGATCAGGGCTCCATTACTTTCATTACCTGTCCAATACTGAAGAACCTAAAGTAGATAGATTCATTAATTGTTACAAATGAATCCCACAAAATATTGCTACAGCATTTCGCTATTATTTTATTACGATAAGAATACTATGGCAATATCATTATTTTATCGTTTAATAGATATTCATTTATTTCCACGTACGCAGGTATCCCGCGCATAGTGACAGCCGTGCAAGCAATGGAGGCGGTGGACGCTGAGCCGGGCCGCGGTAAGTAGTAAGTGGACCTCATTGCACTTCGCCCATCACACGCATGCCGGCGCTCCATTAGACTTTATCGTCTCAGGGGTTTGCTCAAAAATCGATTATCTCTCGATAGTTCAACGACTAACTGTAATTCACTCGTATTCGGTTTAGTCTGTACGTAGTACCAAAAGTACATAATGTACATTGAATTAGTTAAAAACTATTTGTAACTAGCCGTATTTATATCGATAACACACAATGAATCTATGAAAGGAAAGATTTACCTTTGATTTGGTATCTAACCAACGTTTCAATGCTTAGAAATACATAAAGGGATTGTAAACAATAATAATTCGATGCGACATTTAACATATTTGTTATGCTTTTGCAAATTATTGATGAAGCTTTCGCGTTTTGGTAAATTAATAACATTTGTCATTTAACAATCAACATTCCAATAATGACTATCGCCTATTGATTGTATACTAACATATAAATAATTTAATTAAACAGTGTAGTGTCAATATTTTCACAACAGCACATGAGATACTACCATTGATCTGCAATATTGATTATCGATCCGATGAATCGATTTTTCAGCAAATGCGTCGATAGTAATTTTATCTTAAATGATGGGAGTGAAATAAAAATTATTTAATTACACTCAATAAATTTCTACAAATTAGATTTGAGATTAGGTTTGAATACCAAATTACTGTTATCAACAATTTAGTTATTTGTCGCAGTAGCACACGTTATAACTAATACCTTATTTCTCCAGTAGATTACTCTCGTATTTCTCAATAGAAATAAAAAAGAAGAAAGTCGTAATGGAGTGCTGTTAAAAGAGTTGGCTGTACTACTTGTATTTCAACATCACCATTATGCTGGTTTGCTCGTTTTGGCATATTTTAATTTTAATCTCACTTATTTTTTTAAAATAACAGATAATATTACCTATTTATGAACAAATCACGCATTGATGTTATTTTGACAGAGATTAAAAAAATGGACATTAATATTTTAAGTATCAAGTAATGTATTTTTACATGTTCATTTAACTTAACCTCGGATTGGAACAATTAATAACAAAAGAACAATGTAAACTTTGTCAGAACTTTAAGTAGGTGAATGCTATTTTAAGGCACTCTTTTGGGTAATATAATAAAACACCAGTACAATTTTCTCTTCCCTCAACAACCGTCTCGACTCCGACCGTTTCGTCAGAGCCGAGGCGAGCAGAGCAGCCTAAGAATCTCTAATAACATTATTCCCCGCCGTAAAGTACAGCCGACTCGTTCGTAATTAATTTGCACTTTACTTGTTAAGTGTTGCCAACTGGAAAATATTTATTTTTTATTCTCATTTAAATGTTGCCAGTCCGGAATGTTTGTGTTTAACGTTTCCAAGAGTTTCTTTTCAGGCTTGTTCTAAAATTCATCGTCATGCCAAACTCATACTTTTTCTTTTTGTTAATATTGACAAGTGCCAAGTGGAAAGGTAACGTTGTGTAACTTATTTGTTTTTACTGTACAGTCGTGAATGTAATTGTTTACTTAAATGTTATCTGATTTTATTTCGCTCTATGTATTGTGGAATTTTTATTGCTGTAATGTATTATTTGAATTGCTTAAAAAATATTTAAATTAAATTAATTTGTATTTTAAGCATCGCATGTTCACCAAAACTATTTGGCTACGAATATTGTGTGCGATGTATGGCCATGTTATAAAATTCCAGTTTCTCTACTCGATTCGACTCTACGTGAAGGAGAATATTAGATCTCCTTGAATCTTCAACTTGGGTTCTAAGAGGATGGTGTTCAAAGATATTAGCAGAAGAATAAGATGAATTTTATTCAAATCTGTACTTATGAAGTTGTTTATGGATGTCACAGATGATGCGTTGTATTAAAAGTCAAAACATTTCTAAAAATAGATTGACCAAAGTAAATGTATCGTGAAAATTTAAATGAATCCAGAAATGAAAGTAGATGTACGAGTTACCTGGCACCATTAATATATTTTGTTATCGGCGCCAATTATTATAGTTGTTCTCAGAGTGATTCCTCGTATTTTACATCAAATATTTTCAGCATGAAATTTTACAGCATATTGAAGGTTTTCGAAGTTTATTACCTGTAGGTCATTTTCCAGGTATTGGAGGTTATTTTCCAGTCGTACCTACCAATACCTGATACGACGTATCGTCTGTGACCGATTTCGCTGAGTTGATATTATTAATTACGTGAGTTCTCTATGGGTGTGTAGTACTAGTGTGTAAGCTCACGTGTGTCCTGTCGGCCGCAGCAGCGGATCAGTGCGGACGGTGCCGCGCCGGCGCTCGAACTCTAAATCTCAACAAGTTCTGCAGCCGAGACTACGGTGAGACCACACGACTTACTTTACAATATATCTAGTATTATACTGGTAAATAAAAAATACGTTAGTGTGCGTGAAATTTTATGTTGTATGCCGCTCTTTGATAACAAGAGTGGTTCAACTATAATATAATAAGGATTTTTTTGTGGAGGTATTTTGCGACAAGATGGCGTCCCATGTAGTTTAGATTAAAATTTACAATTATTCGCATTACCCTGCCAAGTAGTCGACGCACTCTTGTGTCTTTCTTTGTCAAAACCACAACATTCACTATTTATTATTAAATTCTAATGTATGATCTTGTAGTACTAGCTAAAGTATATGTTATATGCCGCTTGTCGTAATATCGGAAGGAGTACATATATACATAAACAAACCGGTAGTCACACTATTGTTAGCGATACCTGCCCGTAAACTTAATACACTAACGTAATATACTAGGTCTATGTACCTGGCTCCGTCATGTCGGTGTCATTTGTCTAATATTATATTCTGTATGCTCCAATAGTACAGCAAAGTATGCTAGAATTTTTTGTGCTAAAACTAAAACATATTTCTTAACAGTAGGTAGGTAACAAAATATAATTAATAAATTAGGCATATTTCGCATATAACGTTGACGTCTCTTGGTGTCCCGCTCACCAGCGCGGTGCGTCGATATGGGAAAAGAACGATAACCGAAGTCTTATATTAACATTCGTTGTCGACCTCGGTTCACTAGCATTCTAAGTTTCTACTGGATTGTACAAATTGTTTAGCAGTTATAACGTCTTGTTCGCCTCAAACTTTATAATCGCCGTTACCTACATATGTGCAGGTTGATTTGTAGACTTCTAAGTCTAAGTGGAAGCACATTCGGTGCTATAGATACTCAAATTTCAGTCTGTGGCACACTCCGAGGGGCCAAAAAGATTGACGAGCACGATATCTAAGCATGTACATTTGTTTAGCAAGTATACCCGTAGTCTGTTGTTGCAGTCATAATGGGTCGGGTGGT
>PDGT01000037.1:2541107-2560519 GCA_003671415.1 Megathymus violae | reverse complement strand
GGAGTCGTTTGCGCCGCGGCAACACCGCACTTTACGTACGCGCAACGGACCTCGCCTGCAAATGCCCCAAAATCAAGATTAACAAGTAAATGGCCTTTTACGACCCTGAGATGGCCGCCTTTACTAACACATAGGATTGGTTGTACCGTTTATCAGTGTTGCCGCAATCTAAGGAACTCCTCCATGCAATCTGCCAACAAAGTCTAGAAGGTTGAATCGTACCGGGTGCGCGGGGCATGGCTTTTCCAAAACTCTAGCAGCGTTGAGTTTTAACGCATTGTACTATATGATGTATTGAACACACCACACGTACTTTAACTAATTCATTTTTTATTGCACTGCACCAAGCGCAGCGATCTGTAACAAGAGGGACCTGCCGCCTTTGATGCTCGGACATTATTGAACAGAGTGTACCACAAACAGGGAAGGTTGTCTTGTACTCCAGATTAAATAATGGGCTTTACACCCTAACATTTATGATTTACAAATGGTACAACAAACAAATAGCCATTAACCGTAAACGATGCAAGAAAAGCAAGAGTCTAATCGTGTAATAAATAATAATTTTAACTGTTATGTTTTCTATCACCAGGTCCTATCTGATCCTAGGAGTGGAAAAAGAGGGAGCTTCGTCTGGCATGCCAGGACTGGCGGTGGGGGAAAGGACGTTGCTTCTGGAGTGGCGGGATGACTGGCACCGACGCATCCGTCGCCTGCAGCGGCGCGCTATCAACTGCCACTAGCGACATCTACGACAACGCAGGCTAAGTTCAGATAGACGCATTTTTGTCGCGCTCATACGTTGGAACTTTCAGAGGACAAAGGGAGCTTAAATCCTGTCCGCGATCAGATACTCAACTGAATAGGTATGCTGACTTTGCCTACACTCATAATTCTAAATTCGCGCGATGCATTGGTGACGCGAAATTGAAGTCTTTTTTACGCGCGTACGTATGACCAAATCTCAAGACGCGCAATTTGGAAACGCGCGTTAGGCTTTCTTCATCTGAACTTAGCCCTAACGAGTAATATAATATTACGAGAAACGAAGGTAGATTGAGTTGGAAGCTGGAAAGGTATTCCGTCTATGTTCCGTGCAAATGAGTCGTAGTTCAAGTTGCATTACTGCCATTGTTTAATCTGTCTTTATTGATAATTACAAATAGATTCGTAAAGTAGTCGCGTTAAAATATTACTTCTTGTTGTTCCCCTTGCTCTTGGAACTGGTTCTGTGATTGAATGAAGTTAATGAGCAGCAATTGTTTACTTTATTTTTGGCTTAAACCAAAAAAATGTTTGTCCTGCCATTTTTAAGCCATAGACAAGAGTTCCCTTGCTGAATATGTTCGTATTATATGCGTTATGTCTGAACTAGGGATATACTGCTAAGTCATCCAGATAATATATAAGCCGTGTATTCAATTTATTACATAACCAGATCTGACAGTAAGCCATTATTAATATTAAAACCAGCAACCTGTTAACTGCTCATGATAATAGCTCTTCGTGAAAATGCCAAAAATGGAAGACATAATGCCTTCTAAAAAAATTTCTTCCTAGGATTTCGTTATATAGCTTACAATCACCAGCATAGTTAAGTATTTTTTAGCTTTTATTGTTCAAGGATAACACACGGAAGGCACTTAACTGTGTTGTTGGGTGTATGTTAAAATTATTAATTTATTTTAAATATCTAGATTAATACTAAGGCTAACCGAAGTTTCGTTCCATTTCATGCATTTTTGTATAAGTGTTACTTTTTATCTCGGAAATGCCTATGTTAATATTGTTTAGGGTGCAGGCAACACCAACATATCAAGTGTCAAAAAATGGCGCGAAAACTAATAGTCGTCGTGATTGGGCGCTGTTTTTGACAGCTGGTATACATTTTTCTTTGATGTACAATATAGATTTAGGTGGTGAAATGCGAGGATTCATCCACAAAGTATAGTCATAATGGTTTAACGTACCTCATTTATTAGTATGTAATGTTAAGGGTTACATATTATTACTTTATGGTAACAGTTTGGTTACAAGTCGTTCGGAAAGTAAATTTCTTACGAGTTTAGAGTTGATTTAAAAGTATCTTGCCAAAGTATTATGAAACAGTATGTACAAAGTACTCGTTTCTCTTGTAGCAGTGAGCACAGTCCCGCGCGGTTATACGATACGAAGTAACCTCCTGAATATACATCGCCTAATTAAAGGTATGTGTACAGTATTATTAGCTTTACTAAAGTTAAATAAGTCTTTTTAGTTTTAAAATGTGTGGGCTTTCCGTAATAACTCTCTTTGTGGCGTCTCTAACAGTATTCAATTCCATTTCGTATTTAATTAACGTTGTAAAATATTTTCTATTAAAAATAATTACTCGATGGTACTCTCTACGCTTTCTACTTATGAATAATATTATCATAATGTGCATTTGCAACATACAAAATGACATGTTATGTAGAAAGTTTGGGTACAAAACAAATATTCACGTTAACAAAACAACCTGGCCGCCATTATTTTCAGACAAAGAGTACACTTAAGTAATCAAACGCAATTGAGACGTCAGAATTATATACGCGATCGCCGATACTGTTATGAATGGTGTGACCATAGTTGTATTGCTTGCTACGGATAACATTCCTATATTTTGCAAGTACCCTGAGCATAGTTCTACGCAACTTTTTAATTACATGACTTACAGGACTTCGTTAACTAACTTAAATATAGTAACCAGTGAGCACCGACACTTTCTGTGCGAAAGCATAGAAAACAAATAAATTAACAAATGTTTAATACCATTATAGTAAACTCAGTGGTCCTACAAAGTTCTTCAATTTAATTCAATAGTTTCAATCAAACCAAAAGTAAAACGAAATTTAAATAGGAAGTCCCGACAAAATATACGGACGTGGTCACTTGACATGAGTACAATGCCACAAATCATCTCGGGGCATGTAAACCGTTCACAATAATCCATTGTCGGAGCGGGCCGCGGGCGCCGCCGGCCGCCAGCCGCCGGCCGATAGCGAGCACTGATGGGGCGATGGATGGTTTTCAAAACTAATATCAAATGTTTTAATGAAAAATTGCAGTCGATTCAGCATAATCCGGTCAGTAAACGTGCGGCTTTTGCAGCTACAATATAAGCACTGTTGATCCAAAAACTTCTTCGTTTCCGTCATTAAATTATATCAAATTTAAATAAAACTTTTTAAATGTGTATCCTAATTGCAATACCTACAGTATTATCTACCTGATTCAATTAATATACAATGAATATAATATTGTGTTGTTTATGCTCCACACTTTTTTAAAACTAAAATGTGTATAATCTTTTAGATATCGTATTTAAAATGGAATAGTCGTTTCGCTTGATCGTAATACGGTTTGTAAAAAGTGTATTTAGTTGTAGATCTATCTATTACCTAACCTGTTTCTAGTTATGCATATCTCTAGATTTCGTAATATGTAGTGGAATGAGTTTTTGCACGCTGTTTTATACTCTGTGGGTTCGATGTCAAGTTAGGTGAACAATAGTTGATAATTAAATAATAATAACGCGTTATATAATTAAGGAATCGAATGTTTAGCTAATGTTTTCCAGTTACACTTCTCGTGATAATCGCTGCCGGCGTGCAAGAATTTATTTCGGATAATGATCAACATTTTAATATACAAATAATAACAAATATTTAAGGTACATTATTATACAGTTTGTTTCTTTGTGAATATTATTTCGTTTTCATAATAGTAATTTTATATAATTAAAATTTAATAGGTCGTGTACCTTCATGTTTATTTATTGAAGCAGCTGAAAACGTCTATAATATTGTTTTAACTTGTATGTAACCAAGGAAGCATTAAATTTAGATTGGATAACAAGCTTTTTAATTGTAAGAACTATTTGAATCTAACGAAAAATACTTGTTTATGTAATAGCGTTGCGCGTGTTTAAGTATTATTAAAGAATTTGACGTACAATTATTAAGGCCTACGATATGCTTGAAGTGGTGTGAATGTGAAATTTAAAATTTACTGACCATTTTCTTTGTGATTGTCCTGTCCACGCGCGAATAGTACTTTGCAAATAGTTTGTACTTGTAATGAAACTTAATTTGTAGGTAAAACTTATTTATATTGTTAAGATTGTCAATTGATGTTTGAAGGGTCTATACAATTTGCAGTTTGAATGGAAGCTACCATTAAATTTCTGATATTAAGTTGAAAAATAGCGCGAATTTCCTTTGATCTTAACTTTTCCCTTTTTTTACCCGATTTTAAAAAGTTTTCTAACAAGACTGCAAATTAAAGGATCCTTAATCTAAGTGGCGCGCACAACTTTTTTCGCAAACCAAAAACAAGATGTCTTTTATTATTCAATAAAAGTATAGTCTATGGTTTGCTTGGAGAGTTCGTAGATCACTAAGAACTTGAATTGTGTTATGGTACCCTGCTCCTGTGATGTAATAAATGTTATTGGTTATATTTATTTAAAATAAAACTACTTAATATACGGAAATCTTATATTTATTTACCCATTAACTGCTACTAAACTTTCATTAAGGCTGAGAACAATTTGATGGGTGTACTTTCCTTAATTTCAAGCCGCTCCCTAATCAAAATGCATTCCATCACGTATCCCGAGTACCTTCGCACGTAAAAAAGGCATTAATTAGCGGACGAAAACAATAAAACACTTGTACTGCCGACAAGGCGACTAGCAACTTCGGCTTGATTTCCCTCAGGGTTGCCACCCCTTTATATTGCTCGACGCATTACTAATACAATAAGTACTAAACTTAACTTCTTTGATAAATTCTTTGTTCTCGAAAATTATTGCGAATTTCAAATAAAGGTAGTTATTTTTAAAGGTTACAAATGATTAAACTGAGATGACAATACGTTCAAATGTGAAACGCTAGAAGATTTTTAATAAAATTTTTGGTATGGAATATTTTACATTTTTGAAACTGGCTGGCTAATTTTTATAACAATTAATGGTCACTTACCCACCACCTTACCACCCAGGGCCTTTTATTACTTTTTTAATTTCAATACCGACAGGCGAACGGACGAGTTACCTAATAATGAGTGGTAATCGCCGCTGAAAGACTGTCGCAACACCTAAAGCGTCAGAGTAGCTTACCAAGAAAGATTTGCTTTTAAAACATCAGCAAAGTACAGGTTATACAGATGTATATGAACAGAATTGACCAATTACCATGAATCGGCTTGGGTATCTGCTAGGTTTCGGGCCACTTTCATAGTATAAATTGTCCTAATTACGATCTAGTAAGCAGCATAACAATACATGATTAAGCCTCCGACTGTTCATTTCAACATGACGAAAATTATTTGCATTATTGCGGCCATTGTAGGTGCCATTTATACTGTCAGCTGGTTTTGGTTAAGGCCCTTTTCATACATACTCTACTTCCATAGTGACGTTTTCTTACTAGGCGCGTAGAGGAGTCCTTACCAAAATAAATCGGAGTTTCGTGACTAGATCAAATTTTCGCTACCCAATTTCTAACATCCCATTTTATATTCGGCTAGGATAACATATAAAATAATATATATATTTAGTATTTTTTACATAATATATAGAGTAATTGATAGTCTAAAGTTATTACTAGTTATAACGAATCGTTATGGATGTTGATATAAACAATGAAGCTAAATAAAAAGAAATCCATTTGTCTTAGCGCCAAAATTTCAAAACATGCCTCTCACCATTAATAAAAGTATTGGGATCCTGGGGGTCGACATTTCGAACGAAGTGCAGTACCGGGGTCACCTGGAGAAGAAAGCTAAACTCGCCTCCAGAAAACTGGGTGTACTGAATTGGGCGAAGCAGTACTTCACGCCGAAGCAGCGCCTGTTGCTCTACAAGGCCCAAATTCGACCACATATGGAGTACTGCTCTCATCTTTGGGCCGGTGCACCCAGTTACCAACTAAGCCCTCTTGACTCCATACAGCGGCGTGCTGTTCGAATTGTCGACGATCCCAATCTTACAGACGGCCTAGAGGACTTAAGTATCCAGAGAGACGTAGGCTCCCTATGCGTCCTCTACCGTCTCTACTATGGTGAATGTTCCGAAGAACTTTTCAACCTGGTGCCCCCATCCACCTTCCTTTATCGCACCACCCGCAAAAGGTTGCGGTTCCACCCGCATCACCTCGATTCGAGCAAGTCGTCTACCGCTCGTTTCTCTCGCTCCTTCCTGCCACGAACATGCGAGCTTTGGAATAACCTTCCACCAGAGGCATTCCCTTTGCGCTATGATATGGAGTTCTTCAAAAAGAGTGTCCATCGACTTCTTCAAGGCCGGCAACGCATTTGCAGCTCCTTGGACGCTGCACGTGTCCATAGGCGACGGTGACCACTTACCACCAGGTGGACCGTATGCCTGTTTGCCCGCCTTTTACATAAAAAAAAAATTATCAATAAGTTATTTTTTATGACGTCTGTTACCAATATTGGGGCGTAAAATGTACCTGTGATGGCATGCTACCGCAAGTCATGTTAAGCATTCGCCAATTTGCCCACCTCGTGATGCACCCAGTTGAAACACCGTCTAGGATATGGCACCAGGCCACCGCTGTTAGAGGTCATTGCGCTCTGTACCATCCAGTTTAAACTGTGGAAGGGTTCTCGATTCGTCTAGCTGTATCTAGCCACCCTGTTTCAATCGCGACTCATTGTTAACGGAAGAGTCAGTAATAAGTGGGGACTTGAACGATGACCGGCATCAAGGAAGCCTTTAGTGTCCATGTTTCACCCATCCGTGGGCGAACCAAACACTTACCTCATAGTCCGTCGCTTCATACGGCAACTAATGACAAGAACTACTTATTTAAGTGAAGAGGGAAAAGGTGTATATATTTAATTATAAATATTTAATAGTTCATTAATATTTCCCAGTGGATTGCACAAGATTACTCAACACGCGCGATAACGGCCGGGCGCTCGTTACACGCGCCATTGTTGTTTGTTGTAAATTATTGTTGGCTTTGTTATAAATTATTACAATCAATATGCCGGAACACCTGTTACAAATTAATGTGAACATTTATTAAAAGCGAGCGCGTTATTCTAAACGATACTACATTCAACATTTAATATAATAACTTCACTTATATGTACCTGAGATATATTACGCGATATATGTACCTTCATGTTAATTTGCCATATACCAAACACCTAACCTTGACTAATATACAATGATGTTATTGAGATACACTGTGTACTATTCGAAAACTATTAGTTCTGCAGTTCCCATAGTTTTTAATAACTTATTTAATAATCTTATTCATATTTCTCATTAATATTATATTGGTAGCAGCATGACAGAGAACGGTGGTGTGGTCACTGTACGATAAATACTAATATTAGTTATTAATGATTAAAGTTTAGGTTAAATTATTAAAGTAAATAAATAAACTAAACTAAAAATAAAGTAAAATAAATATTATCTTATAAGGCTCCTGCGGTAGAGAGTACTTACGACGTTGGTAACATTTCCTCTCTTTGTAGCAATCCGCGGGAGCGCGGAAGCTTTTATTTATTTTAATATGGAATATATTTACAATTACGTTTAAAGTTTAAATTAGTAAAGTATACATTTCTTAGTAACCTCTCGTCAACTATCCGATTTTCTGCTTTATTTCATAAATATGAACATAATCGTAACTGCATCTTCTTATGTGAAGTGCTCTTGTTCAAAATTTAAGCGCAGAATAAACGATGCTATATCACATGTATACCGCACACTTTAACACATGTTTAAACCTTCAGGGCCTAATGACGACAATAACGTAACTGGAACAATCCATCCTCTTATACTGGAAGGAGAATCTTCTGGGTAAATACTCGTCATTCACGGCAGAGCGATCGGGTTATCTGGGATTGTTACTCTTTGAAGTCCCATACGATCGCTATGACGCCTCCCCAGCGTAAACCGAATAGTTTTTCAGTACACCAGTTGTTCTATTAGTGACTGTAAGAAACTAATATTTTAATTTAGGTTAAATAAGAAACTTATCTGACAACCCTATAGCTTATAGTATATAGACTAATCGGTATATTGCAGCGAAGCATGGTAACTACATATTGACCTCCCGGGTTGAACTGCATGCCAAAGTAGACATTGGTATCCTGTCGAATGGTATTCGATCCTGGCTATCTGTAACGTCTCATTTGGGCGTCTATGTTACCCTCAGAACAATGAAGCCTATGAGAGTGCGAACGTAAGACCTATTACTTATTTAGAAATCAAACACCCCAACGCATTAATTATAGCAAATTACAATTTCAGTTATTCTCATTATGGTAATTCGTAGCATCTCTCTCCATCTTACAATGAAGACACGTATTTATAATAAATAAAAATATATACCAGCGTCTACATCAACCCCAACAGGTTGTGGCCATAAACCGAAAATCATCAGGAAAGTTATATGTATAAATATAAAGGTGTATACGAACAAACTAAATTACTAATAGTACTAAATTATCTAAGTAACTGTTATATCTCTTATTATGTTGTGCAAATTTAAATGGAACAATAACCCAGTAACGTAAATATAACACGAGTAATGTGGTACGCATAGGTGACGCTGAGAACTTTTGCTATATCCAGAACAGATTACAGAAATCTTAGTTAAACCTGAACGTGTAATTTAGTGTTGCGAGGTGGTCACATCTGGCAATGTTCTATTTGTCTCGTCGTCTGCGCCTTTCGTTACGACCTTAGACTACGGTGGACACGGAATCAATGAATTTAATTTATTATAATTACACGTAGTTTATAATGCCTTTTGTACACACCACAATCCATCAGCGCTCGCTTGAGTCTGCTCTCAATGAGAAGTTTAACGGTCCAGCTCGGCACCCCTGGTAGACTTTACACACATATGAGAATAGTATCTAGATCTGTAGGTGTGAAGGCTTCCTCGCAATTATTTCCTTCACCGAAGCAAGTGCTACTTAATTTCTAATACACAAAATTAAAGGTGCGTGTATTAGAACCCGAACCTTGCATGATACCGACGTTCCAAGCACACAACTATACGACCATGGATTATGGTGTCATACAGTAAATTATTTACTAACATCGTAGTGGAAGAGTGTTGTTACGTGTTCCTAATACTTGATTTTTAAAAGAGGCTCAATAAAAATCTTTACAATTGAGTATTTGTTTACTAAATAACACAATTATAAGTATCCCCGGTCGATATAATCTTCGACTATGCCCTTAACACGCTCTGTAAACATTTCGTCAGGAATTATCGGCAGCTCCGACAAAGACATCTTTTGCACATCGAAACCTTCTTCTACGTGTGCGAATGTGAACGCTGCCAGATACAAACCAAACACGAGACCCAACTCCAATCTATCCTCATAGTCATCTTCAAATTCCCTTCGAGAATAAGCAGAATTGACATCCACGCTGAAGTAGTTCAAGAATTTGGCAAAGCTTTCAAAATAAAGTTCTTTTAAGGAGCTCATGTGCGTTTTCCTGAACCCCCGATCGGTGCTGGTAAACATGAAGAACAGGAAGTCATCAACCGGACTCCCATAGTACACCAACTGGTAGTCGATCGGCTGAACTACTGCTATCTGTCCGTTCTAGAATTAAAATGGATAGACTTATTGATGGGTTATTTACACTCTATAATAATCAATGGTCATCAAAAATCTATATATATCTATCTATATATACATATATAATCTATACTAATAAATAAAATTGGAGTGTCTGTTTGTAATATTAAATTAACCGCTTTTTACTATATGCATATGAATGTACATACGGTACATATACCAAAATAACATTTTTTACAATTTTTGTCTGTCTGTCTGTTTGTTCCGGATAATCTCTGAAACGGCTGGACCGATTTTGACGGAACTTTCATTGGCAGGTAGCTTAGGTAATAAGGAGTAACTTAAGCTATTTTTATTTCTACTAAATAACTTTTTTGTTAAATTCCACGCGGACGAAGTCGCGGGCACAACTAGTTAATTAAACTTAACTTTAATTAACTTTTATTATTATTTATTAAAGTTATATTTATTAATTATTTATTAAAGTTATTCAAAATTAACTTTAATAAAAGTCATAAAGAAATCAAAAGGGTAACTTTATACTAATAATAAAACTGTAGAACCGAATCAGTACATTGAATATTTGGACATCCCAATGTAAGTAGATTTTGTTATTGATGTAGACAAATAGATGAATATTGGTTTTTACAAATTTTTCCGAGAGTCAAACTACGCCATTGCTTCAACTAGTTCCTACCGTGGCTGGTCCCGGAAGAAGAAGCAGCAAGAAACTCCCGAGGGGCTTTTTTTCCTACTCACAGTTACAAGCAGTCTTATTTTAACGTAATAATTTAGTTGGTAATAATAACTTGTTTACCGTATGGTATTCCTGTCAATTTTAAGTAAAATCAGTTTCTGAAAAATTTACCAATAAAAGAATCGCCACTTTTGCTAAGTCTGAAATTTGGTTCAATCAAGTTAGCCTTCTTCTTAGTATTAATGTTGTGAAGATCAGTCATCGTAAGAAAACTGCCTGAGTATTTTTTAACGTACATAATATTTTCTAAAATGTATTGTGACACAAAAGTTAATATCTAATATTCTAATAAATTTATATACATATACCTGAAATTACATACGTTACCTTTACTTGGCTCAACACGTTAAATCTTTCGATAATGTGAAATTACTTACCACTTCCTTCACCATTATATTTAGAAACTTGTAATCTCCATGGCAAAGACATCCATTCGGTAACATAATATCTTTAAAAAAATTCTGGTATGTTTGAATCATCCTTGGAGCAAAATTTGCAATTTTAGCCCTAGCTTCACCGTTTACAACTTGGACAATAACGGTACATATGTTACGTATTAATCCCTCAAAATCATTATCTACATTAAAACAATTTCCCATAACTCTAAGTTTATCATCAAAGTATTTTGGAATTCTTTTTTTAATGACATAAGACAGAGCGTGAAACTTTGCAAGTTGTACTATTGATAATTCTGCAAATTTTAGCGGTAAAACTTGCGTTTTGTTGTATATCTTAAATCCTTCTTTAGATAAATTTTCCATAATTACACAGTCATTGTCACTGTTATACTTTTTTATAAATCTAAATCTTTCCTTGTCGGGAACATTAGCTGCATCCTGGAGCCTTGAAAATACTTCGGATAAATCATTATAAATAAACAGCTCTCGAGCATATAGGTCAGAAACCTTTGCTACTGTAATTTTGTCTAACTTCACAGCTTTCTTTATAAATAATGACGTCACCTTTTTACCCTCAGTGGTTTCGCCAGTAATGTCTACTTCGTACAAGAAACTCAAAAAATTTCCAGCCTGGGGAACTATTTTCATTTCCACCCTAGGTCTGACGTACCCTTCTTGCTTTACGATATTTTTGATAGATTCTTGCATTGATATCGAGAAATCTTTGAAAATTTCATCAAAATTATTGAAATCTGTTTCGTTTACCATCGTTCGATTGCTTAGGAAAACGATTGAGAATTCAATAATACTATTGACGAGTTTACTTTTTCACCCAGACTACTTTATTCCAGTAAGAAAACTTCGTAACTGTTGTTCAATGCCTAATGATATGGAAGAAAGTAAGCACGCAAAGATAAATATTATTTAATATTAATTGCTTCATACGTTATCTAAAGACATTAATTTGCATACACATCTGATAAAATTAATCCGCTTATCATGATTTTGAAAAACTTTATATGTGTAAGGAGTGTATATTTTACACAAATTGAACTTGAAATTGTGACTAGGTCACACCGGATAAACCTTATTTCTATATCAGTACTTCAATACTTCAAGCACTTAGCATTGTAGCTTCCCATGTAGGAAGTGAACTTTTGTTATTACTACGGCAGTAAATGGGTATTGTTCCTGTTAACTGTCCACCGATATTCTGCGACAACCACATGCGTGAACACGCCTAGGTTTTTATCCCATTCGAACATAAAAATTTCACTATTTAGCTACTATATAACCTGTGGCATCTCTTCGCATACTCCCAAACTAGCAACGGGCGATAAACGAACTACGTTGTATTTTTGTCAATAAGGTCCTCGACATAATCTAGTAAGAACGCTATATTGTTAATATTTACCATTTAACTCCATAAGTCTGGCCACGTGATGATAATCGTCGCCCACCCACAATTGCAACGCTCGCCAACTCGTCGCCAAAAGTATGTGATCACCGAATACCCGTTACATCATTCATGTTAAATTTGCATCCGTTACACATCGCAATTACAAACATTACAAAAAATAAAATTACTTACATACTCATTTCAAATATTTCTCTTTACTATCTTTTGTATGACAGCAACGCATGTAATATATCTCTGCTATTAAGATAATGATATTTATAATAGTACTGGTACACAGTCGCATGTACCCAGTATGGCTTCAACAATGTATAATTTGGAGTTTACATAATCATATAATTTTCTACTAATACCCAACCGACATTTTATTCATTATTTTGTCACTCGACAGATCTCATTCATCCCACGACATTCACTCACTCATCCACTGGGAAAATATTTGGATTACACCGTTACGGTCTTTAAATAAGTATCAGTCTGATTCTCAGACGAAGAATTGAAAAAAATATATTACACATTCATAATATCCCGCGCATTCTCTGTTTTGCGTGTATCGTGGACATCCACAAACACCCACTACCCTTCAACATTGATTAGTTACATAAAAATAATTTCGTGTCAGTAACTCAACCCAGGCCCTTCGCTCAGCAGCTGAATTCAGTACCTATCAGGCTACAGGCTCGTCTATACCGTCATCTATTTTAATGAAATTGTATTAGAATCAATTACCCACTTTAATTCGTATAATGTCGTCACCCGATGCAGGAGAAACAAGTTTCTGGATAAAAACACTCATTAATCTTCAAAAGTCCATAAAACAAATGGTGAAAACACGGAAGGATCTAATACCTCATTAGTGTCCAGTTGGATTACTCCGGGGATTGTGTTTTTCACTAAACGTTACTTTGATAATGTAGGGCTAGCAAAAACAATTTGTTTGTGTTAGGTAAGTATTATTTCTAAATCATTTAATTATATAGGTTATTTCTAAATATACCTATGAACATTATTTTTTGTCTCTGATACCGTTTCCAAAAAAATCTCATCATTGATTAGAAGACACGGCGAGAGTAACTCCTCCCTATTTTTTTAAGCAATATGTAATAATTACATAGTAAGATTTAAATCAATGGCCCTTTCCCCCCCTTCCCCATAGCTCAGTTGGTAGTGACCCTGCTTGCCGTGCAAGGGGGTCCTGGGTTCGATTCCCAGCCGGGGCAGGCATTTATGTGACAAATAAATGTTTGTTCTCGGGTCATGGGTGTTTATAATATCATACTATTAGTGTATGTAAGCGCTAAAACGTGGAACCGGTTGCGGCTCCATTATTTTCTACCATCCTTGTCATTGATGTATTTGTCTACACTATAATAACTACATCACTTGAAAATTTCAAAAATTAAGTTAATAAATGTATCAACTTTTTTGTAAAAACGTACAGCGAGCCTCATAAAAGCCTCTTACATCTTGTGAAAGCAATATGAAGACCAAATCATATCTGTTCAATATACTTATATGTTCAATATATATACAATACATATCAATAATGATATATGGACGTAAAAACATGAAAGTTTACTATATATATTAATTTGACACTCAATAAACCTGCTGAATTTTCCACGGTCAGTGTTTCGTCAGTCACTGTGACACAAGGACTAAGAGTTATATTTATATAGTTAATTTTTATTTGTTAACATATACATAACGTAACATAGTTTTTAAATGTATTCAAGAAGATACGTATGAACAAATTGAGGAGGTTACCAAGGTTATGTTAAGGCCGTATTGGGGCGGTTTAGAATACTCCGCCCAATCCCATACTGGCATAACAGGGTGGCGTAAGAGGCGACAGAAGCCAGCCTGCTTTGTGGTAAGGCTTCGCGTATGAATTACATATATTATCAGTATTATTATTAAGTCATTAATATTATTACTGGTATTATTATCTTTCCGTGATGCCTGCCTGGCTGGCTACCACCCTCCTGCTTCAGTCAGCCGCCAAACGACTCGTCGTGTTCCGGCTGCGGGCTTGAGAGCCAGTACATTCTTTCTAACCTTCTTCTCATTTCCTGGCCGACAACGCATCGGTGATACCTTTGGTCTTGCTGATGTCCATGGGCGACGGTGACCACCGGGTGGTCCGTCTGCTCGTTTGTCAGCTATTAACATAAAAAAAGGTTAGTATAGAAAAAAATAAAATAGAAGAATTGAAAAGAAAGAAGAGAAAACCAATATCAAGATGACAATTATTTAAAAGTAATACAAGACGGCGTGAATAATAATCGATATTAGTCACAAATAAAAAATATGATTATTTCATACGTACTGAAGGACGACGGTTTTAAACCTGTGCACTTTCGTCCCACATCGGCGTCGTCGGGTTCGAATCCGAGTGTGAGTGCTGATGTGTGTGATCGGTATGTAATGTGTAATGAATATAAAATGTAAACATAATGTAAGAAATAAGTATGTGTGTGTAATATATATTATAAATTATATAAATATGTATGAATGTAGGACGAAAGTGCCCACAAACCAATTAACAATAAAACAACAAAGTCCTGCTCTAGAAAAAAAAAGAAAATGTACAAGGAGTTCATCAATAGTTTGAGTTAAAACAAAGAGGATTTAAGATTCAACTTATTATATAAGGCTAAAGGCTACATTGACATTAAATCGATATTTTTAATACTATGAGACTTATTCGAAAGATGGGGCACACAATGCGCTTATCTCGGTAACTTATTTATAATTTTAAACTTACATGTTGTTTCATTTATTTATAAATCCGCAGGTATGTAAAGATTTTTTTTGGACTTATTTTTTTCATCCTTTTTACCTAAAATCTGGCGAGCAGCCCTAATAATCCAGCTGTGATTTATGTTTGAATGTCGATTAGCGGCCGGCGGGATTAGTGGGATTGCGATTTCACCTCCCCTCGAGGATTCAACACTTATTTCTGGAAGATAACAACTGAGAAATGGTCGAAAGAATTTTTTTTTCGCCAATGTACATGATATTTTGCGTCGCAATGTTTTTATTTTAAATTACCATTGCTGAATTTTAAATTTCAGAGGTTATAACATTTGGGTACTCTAAAATTACTAAATGTGTCTGCAAATAGAAATAGAATAACGTATATGCACACTAATGGTACTAATTAGCTACATCAATCTACTAGCGACATATCACAAGACACAGCCATTCTCCCGAGGTCTGGGGCATGCATGCTTCTCCACTGCAGAATGGTGACCAATGTCAATGTCGGAACTTTTATGCTGCTGGAAAACCTCCCACAAGACTGAACGATAGCCGATGATTTTACGTACTTACCAAAACAAGAAAGCGTTCATGAAATTTTGCTACCACTAATTGGTATGTTAGCTACAAAGCGGTAAGTTTAATCGCATTGTCAAATCCACTGACGTGGCGATTAACGCGAGTAAATGACATCCGGACATTGTGACTTTGTGGAGCCTCAGGAATAAATATTATATGTGTAACTGAATTATGCATAAATGCATGTAATGTTTTCTTAAGTATCCACAAGCGTATATACGAAAATGTAGTTTTCATGTTGGCCAATGTTGTCTTCTTTTTTTTTCAGAGTGTAAGTACAGTCCCGGTGGTACCACTGAAATTATTATTTATTCCACGTGCCAGGGGTCGTACATCATTATGAGCGAAGAACTACAGAAGCAGAAGGCGATATTTAATAATTAATCTAGTTTTCTTTTATGTGTAATAGTTGTGTATAATTCTACATAATGCTATTTTATATTATTCGGATCATTTTTCTTCATAACCGTTTTATGTGGGTTTATGAGTGTATCGACGAGTAGAATAAAAATTAATTATCCGTAACTTCAACTTTCCACCTTTTTTTAATTCCTTTCGAGGAATAGGTAGAAAATTTTAAATTTTAGAATTTACATGTTGCCGGTGTATGACAGTATGTTAGTATGTTTCGAACAATTAAAAAGTAGACATACATAGCTGCACGCACCGTAGTTAGTGCTCGAGAGCCGTGCCCGCCTTCGTCATACTAAATGATATCTATAGCAACACAGATGTAGCTGACCCAACTGTCGCTAGAAGTGACGCGCTATCGACCTGATTCTCAACGAAGTTAAGCGTAACACGTCTAAGAACATTATTCAGTAGTATGAAGTATGCATGTTTATATAAAGGCAGTATCCTCACAATGTTTTCCTTTATAAGGCAAATTGTATTAAATAACTAGTTTTGAAACTGATGAACTAACTATACGTGAAAGATATGATCCCCCACCCACCCAATCTCTCCCTTCGAAACAATCAAACTGACACTGTTTGCGTTAAGTACTAGCAAATTAATTTTAATGTTGAAAATATGAACATCAAGTATGTTTATTTTACAATAATGCATCGCATTTGTGCGTGTGCATGGTTACATAAAAATATGTTACGAAAATAACCAACGTTTTCATATCCAGGCATCGATATGGCACGCTAGCCATGCCGCTGTGATGTCGCCGCGCGGCGCACTGTAAATCTGCGCGTGCGCATTGTCCATTGAAAGCGCCTGTTTATGTGGACCATGCGCTCGCGCGCCGCTACAAGGGAACGATATCTGCGTTCTTATACTATTATAGTAATGTTATGTCATATCATTAATATTAAAATAAGATAAGAAGTTCTTACATGTTAGTGATACTACTTTAAATAATATGTAGCCCTATTTGATATCAGTAGATAAAGATCAAATGTTCATGCAACATTAAAATGTTATAACAACCACACCTCCTCGAGTCCAAGCTAACCCTCACCCCCCCTGGACGTGGAACCACCCTGTTGAATAAGGTAACTTTACATAGTTCTTCCTGTAGAGTCCGCTAGACTGGTTATCTACCATCCTCCTTCTAGAAATATTTAGTTTTTATGACTGGTCGCCTGTCTGTCTGCTCATATCATTTCATTTACCGACAACAAAACAGCACATTTACCGTTTCAATTTCTTACACCAATGCATCTATTTAGTTTTAATTTAACTTATATGTTGACGTTTTATTAAATAGATACCAAGTGGTGAGAAAATGTGACAATCTGAATAACTAAAAATAGAGGCTATCATAATTTATATGTGACGCCTGCATAAATAAATTATTCCTTATTTTGAATTTGAACCCGGTACCACTGCGGCCTTTATTCTAATAGTAATGTCAATATCCCAAGTATTATCAGCGGTGATTGGAGCTTATTAAAGGATAGGGCATAATTAATTTTAATAACTATTATTTCAATCAGTACGTAATTAGCACTTAATTGATAATAATTAGTGCGTAATGAGTGTTGTATTTCGCACTAATTATTAATGACTGGACCTTAAATAATATAATTATTAACCTGTACTGGATTTCAAAGCATAATCAAAATTTTATGTTTATTAATTGCTCAAGAAGAAAAGGAACCAGTAAAAAATTATAACAAAGATAATTAAAGCGCAAAGCAAACACCCTCCTCCACTTTTTTCTGCAAGTATTTATACCTAATTTACTGTTAAATATTGGATTATAATGATTAGATATCTAACTGCAGATCCATTAGATAAAACCTTTGTTCTGTTTTGTATTGAATAATTTACAATCCGTTATCGTAAAAAAACTTTAAAATAACGAATACTATGGGCAGACCTAATACCTGATGGCATGGACGGAGGGTGGACCTTCGGCCCACATTTCGCGATGGTGGGACCGAAGGTCGTGAAGGCGGCGAGTGCGCTGGGCAGACTCCTTCCGAACCTCGGAGGACCTAGCGCCGCTTGCAGGCAGCTGTACTCGGGAGTCTGCCGGAGTATGGCGACGTACGGTGCCCCGGTTTGGGCGGATCGCCTCACGGCGAAAAATAAGGCTGCGCATAATCGCGGTGAAGGTGATTCGGGGGTACCGTACGGTATCGTGGGCTGCAGCTACTGCTCTAGCCGGCAACCCCCCGTGGGAGCTCGTGGCGGAGGTTCTTGCCGAGACCTACTCATACGTCTCGGGTAGGAGGGCTCTTGGTGAGAACCCAACGTTGGACGGGATCCTACGGGTGCGTCGGATAGAACAGGAAGCGCTAATGCGGAGGTGGGGAGAGGACCTGGCGGTGCAGCCCTATGGCACACGCGTTACGGCTGCGTTGCGCCCGGTCCTTGAGCGGTGGATGCGCCGAAAACGCAAGCCCCTCACCTTCCGTCTGACGCAGGTTCTCACCGGGCACGGTTGCTTTGGTGACTATCTGTGTCGGACGACCCAAAGGGAGCCGACGACTGAATGCCATGATTGTGGCGCGGCGGTGGACTCTGCCCAGCACACCCTTGAGGTGTGCCCGAGATTTGCGGCGCTGCGTCGGGGTCTGACGTCAGTCCTCGGAGGGGACTTGTCGCTTCCGAGCATCATCACCGCGATGCTCGGCGACGATGAATCCTGGAAGGCGATGGTCTCCTTCTGCGAGACAGTAATATCCCAGAAGGAGGCCGACGAGCGGGTGAGAGAGGAGGCGGCCGACGTGGCCTCAATCCGCGGGCGACGAATGGGGATGCGTAGGAGGCGCTTCTTAATGCGCCTCCAGTAACGCCCCTGTGCCTGTGTCGGGCCGGGATGGGAACCCGGCCCTGCTAGACACGGCGTCGTTGGGACTGTTCAGAGGTGAGCCGGACAGTCCCCATGGAGGAGAAGTCTGGCCTTTTCGCCGAGGCCAGCCTGTCGCTGGAGGGATCTTGTTGCCTGCAGATCCGGGACCCTCCAATTAAAGCGGCTGAAGGCTCCCGCAGGGGTTTAGTACGGTATTGCACTCCCAAAGTGCCGAGTCCGACATAGGTCTAGGACTGCCACCCGCGCGTCCTGGATATCATCCGTAAATGGATTTCCCTGCGACAAAAAAACAAAAAACAAAAACAATACCTGATGGCATTCTCTACCCGTTTACGTTGGGTGCTAGTGAGCAGATTTAGTAGGTGTGTACAATGTAAGGAAAACAATGAATACATAATGTTGCTTAAATAAATAATTACATCCCCAAAATTATACACACACCGGCAGAATTAGCGGGACATAAAAATAGGGATATTGTGAAATGAAAAAAAAAAACAAAATAAATAAAATGCATTTGTTTTCGATATCGTAATGACAGAGAAACATTTGAAAATTGAAAATTTTCTGACGGTTCACAATTAATTAAATGCATGTTTAATAACGAGTGTTCCCCCCCCCCCCCCC
>PDGT01000037.1:2482146-2541013 GCA_003671415.1 Megathymus violae | reverse complement strand
ATTCTTCAAGTAATGCGTTTCGCAACTCGCCCAGATTGTTGGGAGGTGGCATTCTTGATTTGACACTCCTCTTTAGCAAGTCCCAAACATGTTCGATTGGATTCATATCCGGGGACCATACTGGCCAATCCATCACCGTTACACCAACATGTCAATTTAATTCATGTTTCGTCTTTAATTATTATTTGTTTAAAAATAAAATTAACTATTTGACAATATCCCTTTTTTATGTTCCGCTAAATCTGCCGGTGTGTTTATTTCTCTTTCTTTATTCATTACAACTTTACTTTGTCAGCGAATAATTACTGTTTGTTCATCTTTCGATCGATATTTTCGGAGAATAAGATTTTAAAATGTAATAATGAAATAAAATAAATCTTATTTTAGTTAATAATTATTAATTTAAATTAAAATAAAATGAGAATAAATTTAAAATAACATAATGAAATAAAATAAATCTTATTTTAGTTAATAATTATTAATTTAAATTTAAATAAAATGACAATAAATTAAAATGTCAAAATATCCTCCAGACCCCGTCCGTCCGACAGCTCCACCACGTTGGCAGCTCCACTACATTCGATAGTGGCAGTGACCCTGCCTGCCGTGCCTGCCTGACTGCCGTGTGACAGACAAATAAGAATCAGTAAAAAGCCTTAGTCAGTGGTAACAAAGCTACAATAAACGAACGTTAAGCCATTTGTTCGAAACATGCTGCATTTTTTATGAATGATGACCGTTATATTTTAAATGGTATGCAATAATCATAAACAAAAGTGTTTCAAAATATGTTGAAATTTTTGGAGTTGTGTGAACAGCTTCAGAAAAACTACCCCTTATCCCCTTAGTAATATTACATGCATTGTTTTAAATTGATCTATAACTTTTTTATTTATGGATAGATTGACCAAACCAAAAATAAATAGGTTCATCCATTCTCTGAGATTAGCTCACACAAATGCGTTAATGAAGTAAATAAGTTTACTCGTCAAAACTGCGCGGCCCTAGTCGCTCCTAGCGGATCATAGCGCGACCTCCATGCGATCGGCCACGCCCATTAGGACAACCACGAAGCTGTAAGTGCCGGTCCATTTTGACCACCTCGTCCACGTCGCACACGCACTGCCCGACCGCGTCGACCACCGTGCATACGAGAGCGTCTTATCTCACTAAAAAATTAAAATAATACAAACAAGGTTTTACAAAATTAGTAAGAAATACGCAAATAAATAGAAACTTAAAACTTATGAAGTTAAAAAATTTACAACTAAATAATAATAATTGTTAGAAATATAATTAAATTCGAATGCACAGAAGCCAACTGTTTAATTTTCGATTCTGTCGGCATTGGAGCAAAAATCACAAAATGGTAGGATAAAATCGAATTTCTATAACGCCTTTGGGTTGTTTATCTTTACATTTCAATGTTCCAAACAATCACCTTAAAAGAACGTCTTGTTGCTAAATTATTTTCTAAAACTATAACTGTCTTATAATTAAGCTATATCCTTAGTTTTTAAATTTTTTAAATCTTTTAAATCTTAAATAAAAAATCAAATTAATTGTACTCACAAAAATTGTCCGTCTTTTCCAAAGGCACAAATAATAATGACGCACTTTTTAAAAACACACAGCATGGTGGTAAAAAGTATGGCGCTTTATTAGCGTCAAAATGTAATTAACACGTAATCTTTCTAAATAAATTTAATTTACATTTCAAAATTCCTGAATTATTTTTAATATTTAATATTTTTAAGGAGGAGGAGGAGAAGGAAGAGGAAGAAGAACCGCAACATTTTATCAAATAAACCTTATAAACGGTGGCTTACTCGGGGACATGACAATTTCAACCGTATTTGACAACACATAATAGGTATAACGTTTTGATTACCTTTACGAGTGCCTACTACAGTTCCATGGAGGAAAATTATATCAAAGAAATATTCGTACTTATAATGTTTCAGGAAATATCATTATTCTTAATTACGTGCCCGTTATTACTTTCTAGGGGACTTCATGTTTCTTCCTTGTTCTTATTACGCGTTTGCTTATCAATATCATACAATTATTACGGTGTTGATAGTACGGAGAAATTAATAAAAGAATACACACAGTTATTGCTTAATATTCACAATTAATTCAAACATTTATCGATACCTAGTTACATCAACTTCACAAACCTTGCACTGCAGATAAACGTTGAAATTACACATCTATTTGTAATTAAAATTATATAAACTCTTAACTTTGCAAGTGAAAAGAGTCTGAAATAAATAAAAAAAAAAACTAAGTATTCAATGATGCAACAACCGTAACGATATCCTGTACGTATGTCACGAAACCCATTGCGGTCCGAATATAAAGAACTCCAAGGAAGCGTAGCAAGTGAAGTAGTCTCAAAGTAATTGAGTGAGCGGACGCAGCACAACACTGGCAGCACCACAAATGAAGGGGCCGGAAATTGTCCGGAACGGAGGATAACGAGCGCGGGACACGGCCCGGCGGCCCGGCGGCCCGGCCGCGGCCGGGGCAAGTCGACCCGGTGACTTGCTTCTTTTGTATTCTGTGTGTGTTGCATACAGTTTTACAACACAGTTACACGTATATTATTGTTTTATTACGTAAATAGCCGACAAAGACATAACTAAAGTTATTGGATGGCCAAGGAAGGAGCAGGGAAAATACTGATCGTCCGAATATACATATGTATGCAAATTCAAAATCATTTAATCGTTTAGGTATGCTGTCAATATACTTACGCATGTCCTCTTTTGTTTCTACTACCGTTTCGAAACATGCTTTAACAGTGAAGAGAAGAAACGGCGGAAGAAACTCCGCAGCATATATTTTAAAAGTATGTAGCAGAACCCGTAGGCCACAATGTCAATCGTAGGTGTTCGCCGTTTACTTGCGAAAAACCGACCGGGTTAAAAATCACATAGTACTCGCTACGTAACTGCGTGATCCCTAATTATAATAAATGAGTTTGGTTGTTAAATGAAATAGAAGTAGCGTTTTTATTTAATTAGAATGTGACCATAAATGAAAAGCCTACAAATACGTATTGAAACAAAAATCTCTTTCAATAAATTTATATGTTACTAGCTGTGCCCGCGACTTTGTCCGCGTGGAATTTAACAAAAAAGTTATATAGTAGAAATAAAAGTAGCCCTAAGTTACTCCTTATTACATCAGCTACCTAACAGTGAAAGTCCCGTCAAAATCGGTCCAGTCCAAAATCAGTCCAGTAAAAAATGTTATTTTGGTATATGTATCGTATACACATTCACATGCATGTAGTAAACAGCGGTTAATTTAACATCACAAACAGACACTTTAATTTAATTTATTAGTATATATATCCAAATATATATCCGATTTATATCGGCTCACCGCGATTTCGTTCGGCTGACTAATGTACCCTTCAAATGGTAAAAAAAATTCAGACGGGTGCCGTGGTCCCAGAGATTACCCTCCACATATACCCAAACTAACAAAATTCCCACCCTCTCTTTATGATACTAAACTACTCGAATAAGCATTACAACACACAAAGCAATTATTTCACGGTAAATAACGCTACAATAACATAACAATACATTGATGAAAATTGTTTCCAAATTTATTATAACCTAACAAATGCACTCGCTGCGCTTCGGAAAATGTTAGTACTTTACGCTTAAAAATAGCATCTGCATTGTACTGGGTTTTTTTCGTTCTATGAATTAGAAATATATATATTAATTCATAACTTTTTCATTTATGGACGGATTGCAATGAAACAAACTTTAAGTATTAACTGATGCTTATTGCAATACATAAGTGAAAATTGTAATGAAAACGGCTCAGCCGTTTTTGAAATTAGAGCGAACAAACGCACAGACAAATAGATAAAAATTATAACAACTATGTTTTGGGTTCTATTGCGTTAATAAAGGCCCGTAATAATGTTTTTTCTCATATATTCTTAATGTACAGAAATTGATCAGTTAGAATTTTATCATATGTATAGATTTTCACCGCGAATTTCTACATAACCACTTACTAATATAACGAAATACGACAATTTTATCGTGAAAACCTATAAGGTTCGTCGTGTTTTCATGGTTCTTACGAGTTTTAACTAAACTCTGATACAATATATATATTGGTGTTATTATGTAAAAAAATGTGTTATATATGGTGTAGTCAAGTGGAATATTGACTATGGTGTAGAAGGTTTAGCACACATACATATTACAACTAGCACCAATGTTGGATAAGTCTACTTAGTAACGTATCCAACGTGTGCGTCTACCGTAAGAGCCGACATATCGCCCCTCTCAGCCCTCAGCCACACGTGCCGCGTGATTGATCAGCACTGATGTGCAGCGCGGGACTAAATGAAATGTAATCGGAATTCGCTGTCACAACTGGAACGTACCAAATGCATCGTCTGTATAAGCTATAATGCTTATTACACAAAAAAGCAGTATGCCCCATATATAACCTCAGGCCTAGGGACTCGCTTAGAGATCACTTAAGAGAAATCAATATTAGGCAAGAACTTTTGTGTTACAATACATTTTACATAATATTATGTACATTAAACAATAGTCTTTTAAAATAATAAATATACTTCAGAAGTTTTCTTAAGATTACTGATGTTCACGATCACAATACCAGGAAGAGGGTTAACCTGATTGAATTAAACTTTAGACTGAGCAAAAGTTATGGTTCTTTTATTGGAAATGCCATGCTGTAAATTAAAAACTCATGTCAAAACCATTCCTTTGAAGAAAGGTGAAATTGAATAATTACTTTAAGGGTAATATTCGCTTGAACATGACTTTAATATATAACCATAACTCACAATAAGTTCTTTCTTTAATTGTAAGTAGGAAAAAAACCAGTTCCTTGGGAGTTTTTTGTCGCATCTTCTGAAACATCTCACAGTAGGGATTAGTAATTATGCTTTCGAAAATTGATTGTAAAAACCATCTTCGAATACATTTTATTTCATCAATGCATAATTCACATTACAGTTTAATTGTAGGAAATACATCTTTTCCTATAACTATGAAGATCAGGCCTGAAATATAATATTTAGCGCCGCCGATTGGTTAGGGGTGAATCCGTGTGCCGAAAAATCCTTGGCCGTCGGATGAATTTCAACAGGCCTAAGCGACTACTAAAGATAATGACACAGACGCATGCAACCATAAAATGTTTCCCGCCAAAATGTTCCCGCGTTTTTCAATCGTTATTATCGTAATGTATATAATTTTAAGTCAGCTTTGGCTCATCAAAATGCATTCAGACGTAGATTCACTCGCCTACTTAGCACCTATTTTATTAATAATTTTAATCATAAAATACAAAATAAATAGAAAGTTTCTTGATACCAACATGTCACATGTTATGCTACAAAGTGTATGAGCATCTTAACGTGCACTACAATCACAGTGCGCCTCGTAAACGACGAAATGATAAATTTTCAAAAAGAGTACCTCTATCTTTATGGCGTAGGCCATTGTCTTCGCCGTCTTTTGTCATACATCTCGACCAATAGTGTCTGAGCTCCCTCTTCGCTGTCATGAACCCCCTTTTAAAACATTTACTTCAGGTTAAAACGGGGAGGGCAGATCCGCTTATATCGGCCATGCTCTATAGCACTCGAAGCGCCCTCTGCATTCAAAACGTAAGAGTGCACGTTTGTGAAGGAACGCCATGGAAATTTCGAGATATTTCCGATAAATTTCCCGTCTTTGTCACATGATGTTATCAAGGAATAGTTGACGTACTTAACTCCTTTATTGAATCTTCGCTACAAGTCAGTAACTGTGTCACACTGAGATAACTGTGTCACAATTTTGCAATATAACTTAGTAAATATCAGGAGGATTCCAAATATCCCGATTGTAATGCGATTAAAAGGAGATAATCTGAACACGAGCTGATTTGAAAGTTCATGACTTCGGCGGATTGGTTCCACGGACGTAATACTATGTTATTGTAATTTCTAAAGGTGTCGAATTACACTTGAATGGTTTATAGAATTTTGCGTAAGAACAAAGTCCATTCAAAAGATTTAATATTAAGGTTGTAGAGGGCAAGTTGCAAACAAAATTTATCATCTACGACTGCTATTTGATAGTTAAATGACTTGTCTTTTCATGCTTACGGCAAATACTTCACGACGATTAAATTAGAAAAATATATATACACGAATATTAATACGAAAAGATTTTTTTCTTTTCCTCATTTTCTCCTCTGTTTGCAGATTTTGTTTATATTTCTTTTGTTTGGTAGTTATTCTTATAGCCTTCAGTGTTAAAAGTTACAATTTAAAAATGGTTTCTTTCTTTACTGTAAATACACTGCATCTTATATATTAATATGTGAAGAATAAAATTTGGACCCCCTTTTCTCTGTTTGTAAACCAATTATCTTTATTCTTATTTTGTTTGTTTGTGATTGACGAGGCTTAGTGTTAACAAAGGAATGATTGGAAACAGAATATTATTTAATGATTGAGGACAAATTTTGACAAGTAGGCGAACACTAATAAATTATTAAATGGTGAAAAAAATAAGTGCAACTGCATCTTTCAATATTATAAATTTATGCATGCAAATATACAGTACATATCTGTTATCTCTTTTTGAGGAATTTTTAACATTAATTTTACATTAAAACATATAAACGTGTTTTTGTTTTCGTACATTAGATGGCGCTATTGCTGCGTGAGCAGACAGACTATAGATACTCCCTCTGTAACCCTTACATAAACATTTATCAGTCCATATAATTAAAAATACGGAAAATAGTGGGAGCGTGTCTCATCATAACGTATTCATTTGTCAATTATCTGATGATCACATGAATGACATTTTATTGGTTAGAATGTTCTCGATGTTTGAGATTCGTTAGAAATTACGTGGTCGCTTAGCCAAAATTGTATTCGTTCTATCAACTTAAAACTACAAAAATTCACATTTCACTTTACACAGTACAGTACGACATCCAATGATCTGGTGTTACGAAGAAATAGAAGAAATACAAAATAGCAGCAACAGTTACATTCAGTCAAATTTGTATTCATTTTATTTCGTCGATCTTATTTACTTATATGAAAGATGATCACATGAGACCATGCCATTTATTAATAAAAGAGATATTTGGACTCCGCACCTGTACGACTGGTAAATGTCGTTATTATTTTTATTTTTTGTACTTAAAATAAGTTAATGCTTGACAACAATCCCACCTGATGGTAAGTGGTGATGAAGTTTAAGATGTTGAACGCACTAACTTATAATAACCTATTCACTCTCCTCTTGAAGACTCCCACATCGTATGTAACCGAGAACACCGACGCGGGCAGGTTATTCCAGTTCTTTGCAGTGCGCATAATAAATGAGGACGCAAACCGCGTCGTCCGTGCAGGTGGTAGGTTCACTACTAAAGGGTGGATACCTGCCGTACGTCGAATTGTTCGATGGAGGAACGGTGATGGGGGAATTAATTCGAACAATTCCTGCGCCTGTGCTCAAGGTTTTGCAAATTGGTCTCAACCAGATCTGAGCCACCAATGAGCCTCTTTGCACGCCTCTCCATCGAGTCCAACGCAGATAGATGACTTTTGGCAGCACCAGCCCAAATGTGACAACAGTATACCACACACACATGGTCGAACCTGAGCTTTATACAGGGTTAAAAGCTGATTCAGTGTGAACCTTCCAACCACCTCACCTTCGCAAGGAGCCTGGTTCCCTGCAGCCGCTTAGCCTTAGACTCGATGAACCGACCAAAGTTGAGGTTCGACGAAACTTCAACTGCCAACAATTGAAGACGGTCAGCGCATTCCAAGGATACATTATGAAAAGTAGGAGCCAAGGTGAACGGGCTCCTCTTGGCGCTGAAAGACACGTCCGTGTTTTGGTTGCGTTGAATCTCACAAGATTGGCATCGCCCCATTCGGATGCTGCTCGAAGTGTGAGACTCATACATTCCACCATGGCCTCTGTTTCGGACTGTATTTCGTCTCTGCTGGGTTTTGGAAAATATCTCCCCACTACTATACTGTCATCTGCATACCCATACATACCGGGCTTGAGCAGATCATTGATGTGTAGCAGGAATAGAGTAGCGGACAGAACCGACCCCTAAGGAACTCCAGCGTTAGTAGCCATCAATTGCGACAAACAACCATCGACTACAACACGGAGAAACCGTTCACTCAGAAAGTCTTTTATCCAAACGATAAGGCCAAAGGAAGCTGGAAGCTTGTTCAACAGGCTAGCGTACCAGACCCTGTCGAAAGCTTTCGAGACATCGAGGGAGACGGCGAGCGCCTCCCCGTTTTTCTCGAGGACCTCGCCCCACAAGTGAGTGGCACACGCTAGAAGGTCCCCAGTGGACCGGTTTCATTAAAATATACTCGATTAAATTTCACCTTAACTATGTATACTTATAAATACATGTAAATAAAATATTTTTATACAATCCAATACACAACCTCCATCGATTAAAGTAAAGAACAATTCATAGTTTACTCGTACAGATCAGACCGTGAAACGCGTAAATTCGAGAAAATGTATTAGATAAGCTCGGATTTATGTGAAACAATAAATGTATGTAATAAACATGTAATGTCGCTACACAGGCAACAAATACACACCACACGACTGCAGACGCCGATATCCGCGGACGAAACGGCGGATACAAACATTTGTTGAGCCGTGAAGTGCGCGGGATATAACATTTATGGACAAATGGCTTTCGCCAGTGTAGAGGGTCATGTGTCGGGAGGAGGCCGTGCTCAAACATCTATTGGACAAGGCGATCCAAGATTGTGGACCACGATAACCACCTACCATCACGTCGCTGGGCTGATCGTTTGACAATAAGCTAGAAAAAAAATCGGAAAGGTCCCATAACATTATTTATTAAGCCTTGGTGAAGTAATTTTATTACAAAGCCGACAAATTGTTACAGTTAATTCTAAAAGGTTAGCCAGACAAGATATGAAATCGACTGCCGGCACATAAGTACCATCCTCCAGCAGAAGCGTCCTGGTGCTCTTTCATTCTTCGTTGTTTGCAGAAGACTGGAGACCCATAAATGCGAAATATATAGAGAAATGTGCTGAAATAGTATTCCAAACAGGTAGATGGAGATTTTGTGGTTGTTACGTTAACCATGGAGGTGGCATATCACCGCCTTTATTAATAATTATAGCCCCCAACCACCACCGTTGATCTTAAACTACCTCATCTTACCTTACCGCGAGTATCTTACTACATATATTTTAGTATGTTAATATAGATTAACAGTTGCGGTAAGAACGCTGTTGCTCTGGCTCCGTGCTAAGCTGAAAATTCATTGCGATCGAAGATGAATCCTTTTGCTTCGTCTTCGTTTCCTAGCGATTATTTCGTCGCGCGGAAATAAGGACGAGATTTAAAACATTATTTATTTGTAAACGAATCTGTACGCCATTTATATACTGATATACGAATCGTGTTGTTTACGGATGCATTTAATGGATGGGGAGCAAAGGAATATATTTAATACCTAATATTTTTATGTGGATATTCAACAAACAAGTAGTTGTATAAATGGTTAACTACTACCTTTTGACATTCGTACCTTTCTTCTTCTTCTTCATCTTTTGAATACCAAAGGCAATCTTTTGAATACCGATGCGTCGCCAGCCAACAAAAAAGAAGTGGGACGGTAGCCAGCTAGGCAAGTGTTAAATACCACCTACCACAACGCACTAGTACCGTTTGAATTAAACTGCGAATTACAGAGTCCAGTGACCTCCAATAGTTTTCCTGTTGGAGGTCACTGGGCCTCATCATAGCCTCATCCATTCTCCAGCAAGATGTACCACACTGATGTTGGCTTATTATCCCGGATGATTGGTTATCATTAAACCACGAACACCTACTGGTAAAGACTAGTGTATGAATATTTAAAAATACGAGGGTAGTGTGAGACATTGAGCTGTACCTACCCTCTTGACTAGTGTTAGTGGAAAACTAGTGACTAATAAAATTGTTTTTGGCTACGAAACTGTTGTTTCCTTGTGCAGTTTCCACTTAAATACTGAAATTACAAAGACGAAAACATAAGTAACTATTTATATGAGAAAAATAGTCGCTCACAGACAGCGATTAGGCGATATGTAGTTAATTTCACCGCGTTTGAATTCCCCTTTCTAAAAAATAATTATAACGCCGTAACAGAATCGTACAAATTGACAATATGTCATTAGAATATAATCTTTAATTTATTTTATGAACATCAGTTTCAAAATTCGAATAATTCGATTATCCGATCGTTTCCTTTCTTAAGTTGAAGTTGCTCGCGAATCAAGTGCCTACAGCCGAGCGATCTTCGCAAATTCAGCTCCACTATTATCCGAGCCATTGGGCCGTAAATTCGCATTCTTATGTAAAGCGGGAGCAAGCAGTATGCATTACAATTGTGCGTATTCACGGCACGCGTTCAATCTCACGCGAGTCGATTCCTTTTCGAATTTAGAAAATTGAAGACACATCAAATTGAAATGGCGTTTGGGCGGTAAAAAAGTGTTTAACTTGCGCAATAAAAGAGTGCCACACCACTAATGTTTTATAATTATTAACACGCTAAGCATGAAGTAACTTTTCAAATGACAATAATTTCTAACTCGCCCGTTACAGACATAGCCGAAAAATGTAGTCAGAGTAATCTCAAAAGTTTTCCACTAAAAGTCACTCGAAATAGTGCAGGGTAAAAAGGTCACGCGGGTAATTTCCGTAACGCGTTAAAGTGCCTAACGACCCGGGAGTACCACAAAGTTTTTAATATTTTGTTAAGTATTTTATTTAATATATAAATATTAAAGTATTTTACGCACCAACGATAGCAACATTCGTTTTACACGCATGTAATTGTGATATGTGATATGCCTTACTGTTAAAATCACCATAAAGATATTCAGTGATAGGCTGATAGCGAATTCTTATTTAAATCGCAAAGAAAAGTAAACGAGTGTCCAACCAACCTAGTCAACCTCTTCTACTCATGGTACACATTGCTATCAATAAATAAGGCAAAGGAATATCTTCTATTGAAAAATGCTATGTAGGTAAATACATATCTGGTGGAGCACACGACTTATCGCTGACCATCTGTTGTGCTGGGTGTGGTCTAGCTTTATCCTAAAAAAGCAGTGGTTTGGGACCATCCACATTTCGTGCAAATTACAAGGTTTCTCTTCATTGTTATTAATTAAATTCATTATCAACAACACATTTGTTCAATAAGTCAGACCTGATTTTAAAAGCTATACTGAATAACATTAATATAATTAGAATTACACCAAACGCTTTCCAAACTTCCGCGTTCCACAGAGTTATATGGAGTAACCAATGCAATTAACTTTTCGGTTATCATACAAGAATATCATACATGAAAGAATTTTCATGACTTCAGTGCCGGTTCATACGAATTAATTTTTTTTTTTTAATTTTCAACGAAGGCTATTTGTGTTGTGGTTTGTAATGATTCCATTTACATTGTCGTTTTCAACTCTTCGTTATCGACCTGTGTTTTCCTCTCCACGGAAACCAGATCCAGCTTCCAAAATTTCCAGAGTGGCTACTTGAACGGTTACTTGTCCAAACACATCATTTATCCTTTCGAAAATAATTATTATATGATCAGAGGAAAATTAATGGGACGAAAACATATGAATTGCCAATTTTGAAATAGACATTCTGTACATTTTATTTGAAATAGAAGCTATAAAATTAACCATTAAATATTATATTCATTGATTTAATCATTGATATTAATATTAAATATAAAGTAAACAACACATTTCTTACTTTAAGATGCTTTCTTATATCTCAAAGTCAGTTTCATAACGCACCTTATGCATTATTCATGGAATAAATGGCGGAAAGGAAACAAAACATCTACTTCTATAGTAACAATTTAGTCGACCACCTGCAGTGGTCACACCCCACAATGAGTGAATTTAATAACATAAATGGAAAATTTAACACAAATTTCATTTCGTTGTGTTTCATTCAAATTCCAGTTCGTTGGTATTAAAGAAAAAAGTTTTCAACTGTAACGCACCTTATTTAGATTCGTCGCTCTCCAGTCATATCCGCTGCCACCAGAGAAAAGGAACAATTAATTGCCAGTAGGAGTCGCTATTGTCGGATATGGCAAATGATGGCATCATCAACATTATCTGTTATAAGAAAAATTATTTTATTTGAATCCGTTTGAATTTCTTTGAATCCCTCAGTACACTAAGGATTCTACCTTAGTTAGCAAACCCTGCACCGGCAAACGCAGTGAAAATTTTTATGCATACTTCATTTAATACTACTTATATATACCTTCTTGTAATTACACATTTTCTTAACGTACGTACAAACCAATTCCTATTACCCACTCGTAGCACACGTGCGCATTGTGGCTAATGAGAAAATCCTATTATTTAACTAGACAAACTACCGCCCAGGGGCGCAGGGCACCATCAGGGTCGCTGCGTCGGCCCGATAACTATTAATCATTGTCTATGTAACACCACTACTCCCGTCTCAAGGAGACACTTAATAGGAAACGCCACAAGGGGTATTAAATCTCCAATGTCACAAAGTGGAAGAATTTAAATTCTGCTGGATTTCTCCCCCACACAGATTATTTCGTTGAAGACCAATAATACCTAATATAAAATCGTTCAAAGACGAATCGAACTCGTATGGCTTTTGAATCTTTTGAAAAGAAAAGACGATAAGTCTATAAACTCGGACAGTGAAACGAATATGTGTTGCACCTACACTTTCTGATGAGCAATGTTGTAGATTGTGAGACAGGGATTACAGTGTAGGCAGGAACTTCAATATTTTAACCTAAATCAGAGTGACAGAAGCTGTTGGTAAATATAGCAGCTGTTGGTAAGGAAACTGACCCCGGTTTGTTACATGTACATTATAAGAGTTCCACAATATCTTCGGGTATACACTAAGAGATTTAAGAAAAGTTCCTGACAACTTGTCTATTGCTTCTCATTTAAATATGAATTACATATCTAAAACCATAATACTGTGCTAAAGTTTTATATGTCTAAATCTTGTTTTCATTACTACCTTGTAACATGTAAAGATTACAAAGTTACGTTTATGATACAAACATGTTAATAGTAGGTTCTATGAAACTGAACGAACTTTAAAATTGCATTAAAATCGGATAATATTTATAATTAAAACAGGATCAACCCGAAATCAATTTGACACGTTTTATATGTAGTATTAATGTAAGTTTGGGACTTTCTACCGTCCACTAAACGGAATACTCGAAGGCAAGAACCCTTAAGATCGAGACCCGTTGCATTAAAATGACCGAAAAACTTGAACTTTAACAACTAAATTAATTATCACCGATAAGCAGATTAATTCACGCCACTCGACTCCAACACTCAATAATTGAGGCAACATTAGTATGCGTAAAATAATCCGTGGAGTTGATCACAATATTCTGCTGCTATGAGCAACCATCCTGGCGTGCCTGAAGTTATCACCATCTTGCCGTTTAGTTTACCCTCAACCGCGCCAGTATCAAGTCATGATATTAAAAACATAAAAATTACACATTCCGCTCTCACCAAGGGATCTCTATACCTCGTGCTCATAATTATCCTTTCATCATAAGTAACAAAAACAGACACGGTCGATCGTCGATGTTGTCATACTATTTATTAAATCTCTACTTCGTATTAGTGTTTAAAATAGTTAAATAAGAACACACGGTAGATTGGTGAAACTCGTAGTAGGCTCGTAGCGACGATGGCCGCACGTATTGCCGAGCCAGCAGTACGCGACGTGCGCCAGCGTACCGCGTACGCGCCTAATTGCGACCCGTACACGATGGCTAATACGCACTTTTGTAATCTCACAAATAAAATTCAGAGTTAATTCCCTGATGAGATCGTTGTAATGGAGAGTATTACGAATAATGTTATTATTTATTTCAATGTACCATAATCATTACAATCGACATGTCATGTGTTATGGTTAAATAAATCATGATATTGTTATAATATCACTGTGAAATCACGTTTACTGTGAGATAACAGAATTATTAACTGTACAGCTTTCACATCTGCATCTGCAGTCGATGCACGACTCGACACACATATACACACATCTATTATTATATTCTATAAACAAATATTATATTTTATTATTATCTGTGGGCTGTCTTTGTCATCACTGAATATGTCGTAGGCCGATTGTAGCCTCAACAGTGGACGAATTTAAATTATCGAGCATTTCATTTCATGAAATTCATCAGTCGATGATGGAGAGAAAGATCGAGTCTAAGTAAATATTTATTTAATATATTATGTATACACAAACAATTAAAGGGATACTTAAAGTGAAAAAACGTACGAGGTGCTATTTATTTCATTTCGAAATCTTTTCCAGAATATGTACAATTTTGCTGTAATCTATACTAATAATAAAATTCTAACTCATCGATTTCTGTACATGAACGATATATGTGAAAAAATAAAATTAGGCGCCTTTATTAGGGCAATCGAACCCAAAACAATAATTGTTCGAATTTTTGTCTGTTTGTCTGTGCATTTGTTCCCGCTGATCGCAGAAACAACTTTACTAATTTTTTTCTGGTTTTCACTAATGTATTGCAGTAAGCGTCACTTAAAACTTAAACTTTGTTTCATTGCAATCCGTCCATAAATAAAAAAAGTTATGAATTAATATGTGTATTTCTAATTCCCAGAACGAGAAAAACCCAGTACAATGCAGATGCTATCTTTAAGCGTAAGGTAGTTTTTCCGAAGCGAAGCGAGGGAATTTGCTAGTTTATAAATATCATTATTTAATATTTTGTTACATGCGTTAGGGGTAATAAGACGTAGACGAGCGAGGGCCTTATTCATTTGAGCAATTTCCATACAAAGTAGTCTCTGCTTCATTTTTTTTATATTTCTTTAAAATGCCTTAGAAGGAAAGCCCATGAATACGAAATAAGCTCACATGCAATCCCGGTAACAGAAAAACGGAAACAACTATTAGAACATATAGTTAAAAATTTATTTAAAAAATTAAATAAAGATATACAAGGACAAGCTAGAAAGGGTTCAATATTATTCTTTACTTATCCAAGAACGTAAAGGGATTATTGTGGTAATTAACATTGGGGCCTTTTAAACACCTTCGTTTAAAACCCCAGATACATATATAAGGTTTCTGAAAATTACAATATTTTTAAACTAATATTTTTTTGTGCTATTCCACAAATTTTTCGGTAACTCAAAGTAATGTACTTTATACAAAAAAGGATCACTTTTTAACCACAACAAACACTGACTATTGTATTTCTACTAGAGCCTTTTCTTCTCAAAAATCTTCCTCCTTCGAACATTATCACACAGAAATTACAGAGCGCCGCAGATGTCCTTTATACACTCACGCACATTATTACCATGTGATGTAAGCGGTAAACACGACACAATATCCCTGCTTAATTTTAATAATCTGTGGTTACGGCCAGTTGTTGTGTTCCACGCATATTGCTGGTGATTTGGTCATTTGTTGTCTTTTCGCGACATCTAATTTCTTTGTCTAGTATTATTACAACAAGGGTAAAAAATAATTGTTACGATCCACCTCGAACATAGGCGTATAAAAGATCGTGTAAAATACATTCCGATAGATTACAATTCGATTCATAAAACTCATCACAGTACACATCATTTGAAACACGATAAATAAGGAGCTAAATAATAAAATGAAACTTTCCAGGAGCTGATGCTTACAAATCTGATCCTCTCCATTCAAATTCACTGAGCAATCGCCTCTCCGTAATTTTGGGTCCCGTAATTATCATACTAAACGCTTCCAACCCTATAAAAACTCTTTCAAATACCCAATGAAAAGGCGATGTGCGAAAAAAGGTTTTCGGCGAAAGGTTCTGCTTAAGATTCAAGGAGGGTTCGTTTTATTCGCTGTCGAATGTATCTTCCAATCAAAGTTGGGTTGTAAAAGAAGTAGAAGTCTCACCTCAACTGTGACATGTTGCGACATACGTACCGTAACCATATCTACTGTGATTTCCGAGACACTTTCTTGAACTGGCATAACTGTTTTCATTTATTTAATACTAGCTGTGCCCGCGACTTCGTCCGCGTGGAATATAATAAAAAAGTTATTTAATAGAAATAAAAGTAGCCTAAGTTACTCCTTATTACATCAGCTACTTACAAATAAAAGTTCCGTCAAAATCGGTCCAGCCGTTTCAGAGATTAGCCGGAACAAACAGACAGACAGGCGAAAATTGTAAAAAGAAATATTTTGGTATATGTACCGTATATACATTCATATGCATGTAGTAAAGAGCGGATATTTTAATAATACAGACAGACACTCCAATTTTATTTATTAGTATAGATTTATTGTAAAACAAACATTCACGTTTTACAAAAGGCGAACTTAAAACCATTGGCATTCTGGACGTGTCTTAGTTGTGTCCAGTTTTGGATGGCACGCTACCATTATACATAGGTACTAAATCTTCTGGCCTTTTCATTCATAAGTGTACTTTACAATGTAAGGGCACATCACCACTAATCGTCAGGTGGGATTGCAGTCAAACATTGATTTATAGTAAGTAAAAAAAATTTGCACTCGCCCTATCCGTCCTCCTTTCCGTGTTCTTCTTTCTTTCCTTTGCGTGGTGCTCCAGCTCAAGCAGACTAAGTAATGGTACGTGGTCCCTCCTACTGGAGGTCACTATGATCTGTTTTATCTCAACGGCGCTTGTACATGTTAGTGGGAATCTTTATCGATTAATTATATTTTTTTTTAGTATCAACTGAGCGACCTTTAAAGGGCATTAACTTGAACAGTTAAAAAGTAGGCGTTCCTTTGATATTATTGACGCTCATGGTTTTTGGAAACCCGTGATGGTGGGTTACCATCGGCTAGCCCGTCTGCTCCCTTTTCAGCCATTGACATATAAAAGTATTCAGTAATCTAAACCACACAATATACACTGATATACATCTGGACAGAAAAATAATAATTATTTAATATTCCAATATAAATGTTAATAAATAAGTAAATTTATTTATTTACGAAACAAACAATTCGCAAAAACAATTGAAGATATAATAATTTAAGAAAGTAAATAACTCTAATCACACCTATATTTAATAAGTCTATGCATGCAACAGAAAAAGCAATAACAAGTAACGGTGTAATAAATCACCCAACTGCTATGAATTGAATCGGATTCAGTAGGTGCTCGGTGCTCTGGTGAATGTCATCGCTCTCGACTAATAGCTGAAGTCACTTATAATCCTATTATCAAATTAACAGTTCCCTTCCGCACGTTTTCTCTCTGCTTCTTAGTATCAATGACAATGAACGAATGCCCTCCGCTCAGAACGAACTTAAGTTAATTAGGAATAAAACGATAGAGTAGTAGCATTGTTCGTTACAAAACTTAAATAAGTTTTGAATAATTAAATATAAATGTATCTAAGACAATTATAATATAAAACTATGAGAAGTAAAGGATTGTTTGACTAGTTCCAAATGCGATGTTTTCTTGTGTCAAGTACGATGCCCCAGCACCAATGTTTCCTGTGAGTCTGAATGCTTCATAACCATCAGGATTTCCACCTAGAACCCCCCACCCCCCTCCTGCTCGGGCTTCAAACTCACAACAACATGAACTTGTTACCCAAATAACATTTGCATGAGTATAATGCTTAGGATTTTCTTCCAGGAGCTTTATTTATATGAAATAATAAATCAATTTTCCATACTATGTTTTATATGTGAAAATCACTTAGTCGTGTACTTAATATTTTTATTTTATTTGTAATGTGTGAATGATGCAATCTATACACATATATGGATGAGTTATGAAGAAAACAATTTATTTATTGTCTTTTGCACTGAGTGTATACAAGAATTAAACCCATATCCCAGAAGTCATAGAATCCAGTACGCCATGATCTCAATTTTATTAGTTGAATGCACTCACAACGTAATTATCGAACTCCCAGTCGAATTAACATTTAAAAGCCTTTTGTATGCTTTGTGTCTGATCCACAGGCGGCTGGCAATGTAAAGTCCGTGTAATTAGATTCGTATTTCTACGTATAAATTGTATTAAATTCTTCCAAATAACTGCTTTGTAAGTAAAGTGACCACGATGCGTCAAAGTATGTGACACAATTATTTACTAAATAGGTTGACTACCACAGAATCCATAATATGTCCAAATTACTACTATCAGAAATTACGATTTTACCCTAGCACATGTCAAAATCAGTGTTCTACTATACGCCGAAGTTAGTAGAACTATAAGACTCCCATACAAACAACACACACATCTCCTAAAAATTTGATTATCTATAACGGTATAATCTATAACGGTTTTTACTTGGAAATTCATAACATGCTTATCCCAGAATGAACATGAAAAGCAGCCAAGTATGTACGTTGAAACGGGGTAAATAAAACGATTTGTAAAAAATGATCAAACGCTATTGAGTTTAGTAGAAAACGGGCTCACAAAGAGTCGTAAGTGAGGGTCTGAATACGAATCTATAAATAGTGATATATTTATATATTCATACACTAAGGCATGAACATGTCGTTATTGTCGTGTATCGAGTGAAGGTACTTAAAAAAAACAAACGAACAAGACGTAAGGTTGACAGACTCATGTGTCACTAGTGACAGTCAAGTGCCAGCCATCAACCTTTTCTCCCCGACACTGCAGTCGCGCCGGGATCATGATTAATTGGGTCAAATATTGGTGTAAAATACAAAGGTCGTCAAAAACACAATAGTTCAATCTTCACAATAAAATAAGTTTAAAAATCGAATACTGTCATCAAAATTTTAGCAACTGTAATTTGCTCATTCCTCTGTAATAATATGGAAAACATCTTCGAAAGTTGATTAGACGCATGGAGAGAATAAAGGGCAATTTCCACCTTCTTATTCTATATGCGAATTGAATTGATTTATCACTTTAAAATAGACTGTCCAAAGATTCCTTAATTTAATACAATATGTCCCTGATAAATTAAAAGATGGTGACTCCGTTTGAATGTCACACATTTAATATATTTTTAATATACATTCCTTCTATTAGCGTTTCAAAATGATTCCTGATGAGAAAAACCAGTGAAATAAGTAATTTTGTAATTATTCACTGAATATCCAGGATATTTTAAAAGCATAGCGACCCTACCGAAGCCAGTCTGAATGAATTACTCCATTTTTTTTACGTCTAGAGGCATTCGGCAAATGAATCGCTTATTTAAGACATAAATGGACGAGGAAATTAGTAATTTACTCAATTCCGATAGATCCTGCGAGCGACAGGAACTTAAAAATGGATCCTATGAACTCTCCGCAAAATATTCAATTATAAAGGACATATATTTTGATTTTTTTTTATTTTCTCTGCTGATTAAATGTGTTGGTTACAGACTCCAAGAATTTAAGAACTTTTTTATAAAACAATCGCAGGTCCATAGATGTAGTGGAAAATGGACTTGTATAGTAATAATAGCAACCAGTTTGTACCTACTAATTAAAAATTCAAAAAGGGTATCTACACATCTTAAGATGAGCATATAGTATAGTGGTAGAAGCAAAAAAATTACGTTCATAAGTGTATTTACTGAATACCTATATGTTTAAACGATTTTGCATTTGAATTATTGAATTATTGAATATCAGAAGGATAATGAAAATTACATCCATTATTAATGTACAATCGAAATTACGACCGTGAAAGAAATTCGTGACATACATTGCATTTCTATTTGTCTATCTGTAAGACCACGTATCACATTAAAAACACTGAAAAGGTTTGATGGTACTTGCTATATCAATAACTTATATTATGGGATACAACAGGTGACGACGGACGAGGCTCTGGCGAGCGGTCCCTCCTGTGGGACGTCGCAGGCGCAGGGCTCTGTGTTACTTGCGGCGGTACTTGCATGGTGGTAGGGTATTTTGTCACACTAGCTAGCTACCATTGTTTATTAAATATTTTATGTATTTCGGTCACAGGATCGGAGAGCTAGTAGTAATGCGGAACCGTGTTACTTACCTTACCGTATGTATACATCTAATATATTTGGTTTTCTGTCGTAAAAATGGAAAAAGTTAGTTGTTAGTATCATTAAAACAGTTGTACTAAAGCAGTCTTATTGCTAAACTGCGATTTACGTAGATACGACCTAAATAATAGAGTCCTTTCAACAACATTTAAAAAACTGACCAGTGCAGCATTTATTTCCTTTACTTACGGAGAGTAAAGACTTCATCATATCAAACATGTATGTAAATCAAAATGTAAACTAACCTACTGCAGGTTGACTATAATGACTAAAATACAGGAATATTTTTCAAGACACTAATCAAAATCAAATAAAATAAACAATTATTCCAATTTCTCTCTTTTTCTATATTGTCTGTACAACACCTTACCTTGCTGTAACTCTATCCAATAAAGCCAGTCTTGCACCCACACACATACATTGTCGTATAAATCCCGGGGCTCACAAACAAATTGAAACTAAATCCGCTCATAAACAACCTGCCAGTTTTATTTTCCACGATGCAGTGTTGCCAGTCTTATTGTACACAGAGATGCTTTGTTAAAGACCAGTTTAACGCGATTTTATTAAAAAAAAAGTATCAATAAACGTAAAGAGCCATAAGTATTAAAATAGTCGTAGACATTAAAACTTTTTTTTATCGTGGTTCACGTTTGTAAGCTGCTAGTTTCATGCAGATTGATTTGGAACCGTAATTAAGTTATTTAGAACAGGAATAATTTCATTTGCAATGTTGGAGAATCAGTAATATGCAGGTTCCCGTGAAACGCTTTATACGCTTCAGTTGGTCGAGAGGACGATAGATTTCTGTAGATTGTGGTTTGTATCCCAAGGAACCCAAATTCAAATTCAAAATTGTTTAAGCAAATGTTTGTATTTACCTAAATATTGCATGCCATTTTTTGCTTCCAGTACCGTTTCAAAAAAGTGCTTTAAATTGACTAGAAGAAACGCCTAAAGAAATTCCTAAGCGCAGGTTTTAAATCAACATATAAAAATTAAAAGTTTAATAAAAAAAGTTTTAAAAAGTTTAAAGCAATATGTAACTGACGGAAATGGGCTGCGGCATTATTCTTGTCATTTACATATTCATATATACCATTTATATAACCTTTAATTCCAAGCCTTTAAAATCAACTTATCCCAACATCGAAACCCTTCTTATTAAATATAGCAAATACCCTCGCTTCGCCTCGGAAAAACTACCTTACGCTTAAAGATATCATCTGCAATTTTCTGTTTTTTTCTCGTTCTATGAATTAGATAACTTTTTTATATATGGACGAATTGCAACGAAACAAACTTTAAAATTTAAGTGACGCTTACTGCAATATATTAATGAAAGCGAGAACGAAATCGGATAAGTCGTTTCTGAGATTAGCGGGAACAAACGCAGTGACAAACAGACAAAAATTTTAACAACTATTGTTTTGGGTTCTATTGCGTTAATAAAGTTCCCTAATAATGTTTTTTTTTCATATATCGTTCATGTACAGAAAGCCATCAGTTAGAATTGTATTGTAGAACAACTTCTGCCAGACCAACTGGCTATAACAAAGAGCTTAGCGAAGCTCAAATTATTCAATTATTCAATTACTATTTGCTTCGGGGAAGAAAAATATCATGAAAGGACCTGCTTAAGTTGCAGCACGTAACGTTCTTAAAGAAGAGAAAGATCACCCAAGTGGTACTTCGACAGCGTGGTGAATTACAGCCTTAACTATTCCCTTCTAACTTGAGTCTCCAATCCAGTAGCTTTCCGTCGTCTCTATTATCCTGTTTGGTTAATGGAAGAACAACTTCGCTTATCCGTAGCCTTAGCTATAGCTCCTACTTCTCTTGGAGTTAACAAGTTGATTCGTGCAATCTTATGTCTCTATTTTATATGTATAGAATATCATTGCCAATAAAGTTCTTAGAAATTCTCATATAAATAAACCCTACAAAACCTTTATAAAAAGCTTTGCGATTGCGACGAGTAATTGGCTTTAGCTTGGCAAAATTCAGATAGTGTATAAAAAGAAATACTATTAAAATTCGGAGTTCTTGAAAGTTAGTCTGGAAGTTTCCCCATAACATGCAAATGGGCGACGCTGGAACTAATTGAAGCGACAGCCGTCGGCACCGACAGTTAATTAAGTTTAAAATGTCTACTGATCAGACTTGTTCTCTATGTTTTGCTTATAAATACTTATCAAATTTAATAAATTATCAATATCATCGATCAACCCTACAGAAAAATCATGGCGGTAGATCCAACTAAAAGTGATCGACAGAGTTAAGTAACTACAATCGCAGTCAGAGGGCACATTACGCTGTTGTTTGTGGTTATTATACTCGGCTAGCAATCGGCAAACCATATCGGAAGCGATCGAGCATATAAACTTCTAACTCTTCTAGCGCATGGATTGGCCACTAATCGGTGGAGTCTCGACTCCAGACTCTTCTAGGTTCCTCCAATTAAGATGAGAGACACAGAATCATGCTTGGTGTTTTATGTGGGCCTATAATATTACCTTCTTGTTGTACTTAATTTTTAACTCCAGCTTTATTTTTGTTTTAAACGCTCTCAGTGTAGGCCATCGGTCAAAAATTATAAATTACATTTGTCGAGCGAAATTGTATTACTTTGCTTACTGAATTAATAATCACAAGGCCACTGTCTAAAACATCGACCTATTTTTTATAATTTTTACATAACTGATTGCTTTAATGCTGGTCACTCACATGCGCGCGAATACGCGAACCTACAATTGTAGGACGACCTTCGCAAATGATTATGCGAAGTTTTTGATGCATTTGTGTTTTTCCAAGCTGTGTCGGTTTTTTGTCGCACATCAAAGCGCGCGAACTTCGAACATTCACGTAGTCTCCCACACATTCGTGCGACCAGTTACGCATACGATTGCATAGGTGATAGATGTCTACATTTTTCATAGTTTTCAGCGTCTTCTACAATTACTATAAACTTAACTACAAATACGTACTTTAGTAGTAGTTCCAGCTACTCTCTATATTGGAAATGGATGGATTGTAGGAGGATACGCAAATAGATTTACATACTACATTACATACATAACATTCGTACAAATTTCAAACCTTTGCGCGCATGTGAGTGACCAGAGTAAAAGTATACACCTCTTGATAGTCTAAATATACCGATTATACATCTATGCACCCTGCTACTGTTTTCCATATAATAAGGAATGGTCAGAAACATTATGACTCATAAACTTCCCGTAATATTCATTAACAAGAGTAATTTTATTATTTTATTAGTGTTCTCTGAAAAGATGACAACCACAAATAATATACGGCAATGTATTCCGACTGTAACTCATCCAATGCGTGAAGCGGAACGTTTTCTAACGTCTAAAAACCGTTAGTATATGAAACCTTCCGTTAATCGAGAAACTAAATAATTGTCATGATTATTTTACCGAATACAAAATGGTTACGAATAATGAAACAAAAACACATTTATATTTAAGTTTACGAACAAAATTCTGATGTAGATTTAGTTTCTGTCGTACTGCGCACATATGACTCACTCAGTTTGTGAACGAGCAAACGTCAAGTCGTACTTGCGTGTGCTTGTAGACGTGAATTTTAGAATATTTTATTTAGTTTTATTTAAAATCTAGTCTTTGCAGTGACGACCAGTGATGGCTGGGAAGCTGACACAATTCGAAACACCCAGCTCTGCTAGTTCGGATAGGTAATTCGCGTGCGCTAACCTAAATTTGTGTTTGTTTGTACAGCTGTCTGGCGTCAACAAAATGTACGAATCGTATTCAGTCCGGCGATCAGTGCACTCTTGCAATGTGTTATAGTTCAGTGTCTCAGTGCAACGATAGACTAGCTCGGAAACGCGCTTTGAGCCTTACTGCTGCCTGAAATCATAACCTATGCACCACCCATTGTGATTTATTTTTAGACATTTATTTAGTACATTGGCAGCTTGCTTCCCTCTGTAAGATCGCGTTGTAAATTAAACACGTGCTCAGGGCCGATCGCCTTTTGAAAAGCGCCCCTAGCGCGTGATAAAGTTCAAAATTCTAGAAGATATGGAAGGTTCATTGATCTTCGCAAACCCGTAAGATATTTGATATATTTCATTTAAATCGTCCTCGTGTCTAGTTTGCGACTTTGTTTTAGCTTATATGCTTATTGCAACATAGCATTGTTCCAAATGATTTGCATACGCTGACTGCTTTTTATGCACTATGAATGTTAGGTGAATCAATGTTTTATCACATACTAGCTCAATAACTATCTAAATTTTAAAAGGCAGAACGTAAACATAACAAACCATACAACAATATGTAATAACTTATCTCAAGATAACAGATGTGATTTATAACATGAAAACATTTTTCTGCTATCAGATGTGGATAACGTCAACGTTTCTGATAACACTAACTATTTATTTATTACTGAAATGTGTCATAACTAGGAAGTTACACAATATAATTTGATGTAGTTCAAGTTTGAATATATTTCTAACAATATATGTTATCTTCTGTAAAAAAGAGTTGAATGTGGTTTGTATATAATATCTTAATTTATACTAATAATAAAACTATTTTATTTGTTATTGGAAGATATAGGTTTTTTGATATGAAAAATGGCAGGTTTAAAAACTCAGATATCTTAACTTTTGATTAGGCAACAATATATGACATTAAATATAATAATTGTGATTATAGATTGAATACTTGGGTGCCTATGAAATTTGTGAAGTATACCACTACTCAAATAAGGTTAGATAAACATCATGAACCTTTGGTAATATTGTGGAGAACTTTCAAATCTGAATGAATTCAGACAAGAATGCATCTAACTTTCTAAAAATTAGTGGTCCAAGTTGGAATCATATCCCAGTCTCATGATTGAAACAACTTTGATTTAGTAAGATTAAAGATTCATAGCTTAATTTACAAATACAGCTCAAACAAAGCATGGTGTTAAATATATTTCAAAACTATCTTAACAGAATATATCAAAACTTACTCTGTAACAACAAATGTATAGTTAACAACCAAACTTTATTTGAATTTAGTATAAACAACATTTTAATAACAATCATTGTATTGGAAAGGACCGTGTCATGGAATATGATTTGGATTTTGCCTTTGGATATACTTTGCCTTGAATGAAAAGTAAGTTTAAATGTTATTGTGTGCTTTTGTTTGTTAAGTGAACAGGATATAGTGTACATCAAAATATATCAAGTATACTAAAAGATATTTAACAGTAACAGTAACAGTTTATATATATAACACAACTTATATATATAAAATCTTATTCACCACCTTTGTCATTTCACAATTTCGCCTGAAGGCAAGAATGCTTATGCTGGCAGAGAATGCTTATAGCATTAGGCTGCCTTTGTTCCATTCTTTGTTGTGGATCGTAAGAAATAAATAAACTTATATAATTAGTTCACGGTTATTTTCAACAAAAACTCATATCACAAAAAACCTATGAAGATTATTTATACTATAACTAGAAAATAAATTCTCCTATTGTTTAACAAGACCTTGTAATTGTACATTCATTAGTGTATGAGTTTATCGAAGGATGCAATGAGCTTTTGGTTTGCAATGTCATATTGATTAATTTTATTGTTTACATTACAGAGCTTGACATAATGTAATTTAATATACATTAAATATAAGTTTAGCAAAGCTATTTGTAAACATGCTTATCACAATTTTATACAACATAAATTTAACAGTAGACCATAAAATTGCAATGAATGTCACATTAACACTTACTGTGCTTTACATCATAAAGTTTTACAAATGGGTTGAAAATATTTCTTTTTTAATTCAAATTATATTGTTGGTATTAATCCATTAACTTCTAAGTAATCTTAGGCTGTTATGCATGCCAAGCATACTATTGTGAGTTTGTTTTCTACTTTGAACACATAACTATTTGCTTGTCACACAATTCTAGTGAGTGAGAGTGAGTGGATGATGGTGTGTGTGTGTGTTTTTTTTTTAGGTCACCAAGCATAGTAGTAGATTTTTTAAACTGGCTAGCTAACACCCATGTAATTTGAATTGACAAATTTCTTTAATGTGTTACAGTTACACTCAGTGCTGGAAAGCCAGTTAATTATAGAACAAAGAAGGAATATTTTTTTTTCTCAAACCTTAATTACATTTTGTTTTCTAATGTGGAAGCATCCTTTAAGTGAGTTTTTCCTGTGCCAAGATGCCCCATATTAAATTGAATTTAATTACAGATTTCGTCTTAGCTGGCGATTGTCGATGACACTGCTATATAGTATAGAATTGTAGAAGTGCTCAATTATCATTTGGCTCCCTGGCTTACAAGCTATGTAAAAAAAATGAATAAGCTCTAGCACAACGCCTGTTCGAGACGATAAAATAATTCGTTAACCAAACGACCTTAATCTGAACTTGCATCAACTGGCTCGCATTGACTGTGGTCATGGTTCATTCAGTCAAGAATTATATTGTTATTATTTGATAAGACGAAATACTGATGTATAACAATAGGATGTGACATTTTTCGCAATAATTTACAACCTTCTGATTGTAACAGCCCATATACAATAGGTTGTGTAACTCGTATTAGAGTAGTTTTGAAATTAATACCAAGATAGTGGATTTAACATGATACTTACTTGGAAACAAGAGAAATTTGATATAATGGTTTTTTTTTATTGTAAACGAATAGTTATAATTTTATAATAGCCGAATAGTTTGAAAGAAAGCCGTGGTAGTGGTTATAATTATTACGTTACGTTACGCACGGGCCCTGAGTTTCATTCCTGAACGAACCTCGAAGGTTTCCGAGTTATGTGAGTCTTAGAAATTAATTATAACTTAGGCAAAGGAAACACCGCAAGGAAATCTGCATACCTATGAATTCTCCATAATATTTGCAAAATTTTGTGAAGTCTGCCTGTTCTTACTTTGCTAGTGTAGCTGGAGCTATTTATACCTCACATTGTGAGGGAAGTCCCGAATCATAAGATTCACATGGGTAGTGTGGATAGCGTATGGAATGGTGTGGGTGATGACTTATCTATATTACAGATAAATTTTAAATATAGCATACTTGTAGTTCGGACTATAATTTTTGATTATTTTAAATGATACCATTTAGATCATTTTTAAAACCTTCATTAAACACAAACATGATTTTTTTTATAAACCATTGTTTGCAGACAGTAAATACAATTATGTAATATGACATGTTTTCTTATCGCGTTGCGTTCTGTTGCTTTATTGCATTAATTATGTCTTAATTTGCACATTTTTATCTTGTCTTGAAAGTAACATGGAAGAAGTTTATAGTTATTAATTTTTGGCAAATAAACTCGTGGACAAAATTAGAGGAACGCAAAAAAAAGGTTTAATATCTCGTGTTATAATTATCGTGCGTACTGGCCACATACATTAATATACTCTATAAAAAAAAAAGTTTTGAAATGTTCTTTTTTCGAATTTCATTTGTTTTTCTGTCATTATTGCGTAATATTACGTTCTTTCGTACTGCGAAAAAATTTGCCAACTTTTGAATTTGAATGAAAATTTTGGTTTCGTTTAAATTTTTGCCTTGGCTTCCTTATTTATCGTGTAAAGTGTAAATTGTTACTGCTAATAAACTGAAAATGCCAGACCTAAACGCCACTCAAGTTGCCAGGGCTGTTACTTTAATTGAAACTGGGCACACCTACAAACATGTGGCCCAAACGTTACAAGTATCCAAATCTGTGGTACACCGAGTTGTCAAGAGGTATCGGCAGACCGGACGATATACGAGACTCGCAGGACAGGGTCGTAAACGGAAAACTGTGGCGAGAGATGACCGTTTCCTTGTTAACCGGGTGCTCAGGAACAGGACTTTAACTTCTTCTGAGGTAAGAACGGAGCTCCAAGAAGTTCGAGGGGTTACAGCAAGCACAAAAAGTGTGAGAAGAAGACTGAAATCGGCCGGAATAAAACCAGAGGCCCCCTTCTTACAACATACCATCGAGTAGTTAGACTTAATTTTGCTCGCAATCACGAAAATTGGAATGACGAAGCTTGGAGTCAGGTTCTATTCACTGATGAATCTAGATTTTGCCTGAAACCAGATGATGGAAGGGTGAAAGTGTGGAGACGCTCGGAGAGCGTTATGCTCAGTGCAACATCATTGGAAAAGAGACATATGGTGGAGGGTCAGTTATGGTATGGGGAGCTATTTGTATGGGGGCACGTACGGAACTGCAAGTCATTGAAAATGGATCATTAACAGCAGTACGATATGTAACTGAGATTTTGGAACAAGTTGTAGTGCCATTTGCCCCTTTCATAGGACGCGGATTTGTTTTTATGCATGATAATGCATGACCCCATACTGCGGCCGTGGTTGTTGAATACCTTCGAGACCTTGAAATCAACACTATGGGGTGGCCAGCGCGCTCACGCGACTTAAACCCCATAGAGCATGTCTGGGACAAGCTTGGAAAACAAATAAAGAAAAGAATTCCTGTCCCCGCTAATTTGAGAGATCTCAAAAACGCGTTACAAGAAGAATGGACCGCCATCCCTCAAGATTTTATTGATAACTTGATTAGAAGTATGTCAAGAAGACTGGAAGCAGTTCGAAGAGCTAGAGGGGGCAACACTAAGTACTGATTACAGCCCACATTATAGCCTTTTTAAGCATTTATGAATAAAAAAATATTTAATGTTAAGTATAAAAATGTTTCTTTCGTGTAAATTTTTCTTTTTTTCTGAATTCCGTGAATTTTTATCCTTTAACTTTGTTTTTTCGACTTTCGCATTTTTAAAATAACGAAAAATAAGCAAAATACAAATTACTATACTTAATTGTCACAAATTTCCATGATATTTTGTTTTACACGCACTTTTTTTGCGTTCCTCTAATTTTGTCCATGAGTGTATAAACTATAAACAGTGATGAAGTGTTTTATATGAAACCAGATTAAATCGAGTTGTTGTAATTGAAATTAAAATAATGTTGACCTCGCGCCTTTTCTTGACAGAATTGCTACGTTTTAACAGGGTGAAGGATATGTCCTTTATTGTCATTTATCTGCTTTTGAGTTACCACATAAAGCACTTTATATAGGTGGGGTTAACGTTGATAATACAACATTATTTAGCAATCGAAAATCTAGATTTGATCAATTTTATATCATTGCCAAATATATTTATTTTATTAGAATAGTCAATGTTATCACCAAATGTTATACAATTTTTTTATTTGGATATTTAATGTTTGACTGGTCGATGGTTAATAACTTTCGATCCATTTAAATATTAATTGTAGGGTATGTTCATGAGGCTTAGGTAGAACTGTGGATGTTTATATTTTCATCATTGGATTGTCTCAGAAAGGAATTCCTCACAATCATCCCGTTCACATTGCCCCTCGTCTCAGGGCAACCTAATTAACATTACCTGGTGGCAGATCTAGACGTCCTTTTTAGGGATTTGCTGTAATATTTCATAGTCTGCGGTCTCCGTAGGTAGTTTTCAGAGATCTCAGGCACGAGTTGGAGAAATGTGTTCCAAGACTTTCGTTCTGTGTTTCGTGGAAAGGAACTGCTACTACGTGGAAGGGAGGTACTGTAAATCTTCGACTTCAACTGATTCCTGCGTGAAGCTACACTTTCATTTATGAAATTTACCCCGTCTGACCATAGCCGGCATGTCACTTGTTGTCGAGTTCCATGCGAAAAAATAGTGTTTCGCCTCTTACACGAATCACGGAGAGCACCCCCTCGAGACCCAACTGTCAACTTCAGCACCGGCTGTGACATTAAGATATCAAATGAAATATCGTCGGTGAAATTTTCTTACGCATGTCACTTTGCTCACCCCTAGACTTATGGCTACCGCTACCACGGACGCTTTATCAGGGCCAGAAACCTACAGGAAAGTGTAATCCGGAGCACTATACTGTATACCTATTTGAGTAAATTCTCTCACTTCCTATAACAAGATGGTGCTGCGCAGATCGTGACGCAACGTTGTAGTAAAATATTCTCCAATATTTCACAAGATCCAATTAAAGATATAAGGATGAAATCGTGTTTAACGAGATATGTCTAACAACTCTAACATACAAAACAAACACTTGTGCGTATAATGTACATATATCGCACTAGTTAATATGCATGCGGCATGTATCAGTGGCTGGCATGTTGTCAAAAAACAATAAAAATTCTGAGGAAATATACATTCATCGTAGGAAATGTGTTTTATGGCAATATTCTCAGAAACGTGATTTACATTTAAACAGCTAAGCAATAACAATGGGTTGTTAGTTTGGTATTTTATCACACTTTATGTAAGTGTTACGTCACGCAGTGTGTGTGAAAGTAGATTTCTCTTTTTTCTTTCTTGTGCGCTGTAATCATTTAGGTTTTTGATAATTTTTAATTTTATTTTTAATTTTAATCGGCTTATAGTAGTATTTACTCAAAGGTATGTATATATAAAGATAGTATATATATATATATATATATATATATACCTTCGGGCGTCATGTACTACCTATCATATTGTTTCCAACAATTAGTCAGTCTACCATGTAGGTCGCTCAATCGTTTGCTCCTGTACTTCAGGAGTGGTGAACCCTTCAGGGCCGCCCAAATATTTCATGGTATTTTGAAGCGCCTTTCATAAATTAAATTGAAATACATATTTTGTTTATTTTTTATTTACGATATCTCTCCCACGAGGAATGACCCGATGTTAATTTACTATCTGTTATCCAGTGACACGGAGTTGACCCTGGAGCTGAGCGAGCACGTCTTCGTGGAGGATGAGGACTACACACGGGCACCGGCCTCCCCCACCACCGTGCCCAACGTCAGACCCTACAGACCACCGTCCACAGGTGACAGGAATGCGATAAGAGATAACACCACCGTATCTCTGTCTCACGGTATCAAATTTTTTATTGCCCATAAGCAGACGAGTCCCGAACATAGAGCAAGAGGAATACGGCGTGGTCATCAAGGCTTTCGAGAGACCGCTTTTTTTTTTTAAATTCATAATAACGTAAGGATATTATGGTATAGATGAATATGTTAACAACAAGGACGCGTGGAAATAATAGCGTCGAAACCAGTTCCGCGCAGGTTTAAACTTACTTTGTAATGCACCTGCAATAGTTGTAACTCGTTTACCGATTCACCCTTAAATGGGGCGATAGACTATCTTCAGTCCTCTCCGTTTCAACCCACAAGACAGTCCTTGTAAAATGCAACGCCAGTGGGTCGGAACCACGTTATCTCGTGTTACTCAATAGACTATCAGACATTAGCACAACACCGGCCAGCGTGCGATAAAAAACAGCGCGCGTTTTCGAACACCTTGGAGTTCTTTGTACGGTTGAATTTTGAAACGGAGTATACTGACGCACGTAACTGAACGAGCCTAGCAATTACATATGTTAGTTCAAATGTTGAACATTTACGACATTTCATTGAAGATTACGTAGGTTACGTGGCATTACATTTTACTTTCACATTTTTAATTGAATCCCAATCCTCAGAAGTATCTAAGCAACGGCTTCCAATTAAACTTTGAATCTGTTTGAGGTTGATTTAAAATGTTCGTGAGGACGAACAAGAGATATTGATCCATTACTTGGATTCAAAGAGATAAGTATTTTTTGATATCGTTAATGGAGTGCTCTGAATTATATTCGCTTATTAATTGAAAGAATTTAAATACAAGCGCTTTTGTCGCGAATGAAAAGTGCATTGGTGACATTTAATGCCATGATAGTGAACAAAAGTACTAGAGTAAACAGTACATAAAGAAAGCGGAAAGGATACCTTACTTCGGAAGGAGAAAGATTATTACGAATCTGTAGGTCAAGCTAGGAGCGAACGTGAAATCTAGTAGCAAAATTTTATGATCTCTGGGAAACATAGGTAGCCGATCCCGCTTGTTACCAACAAATAACAATCGTCAAGTTTTATTGGAAGTCTTCCTGCGCCCAAACAATTAGCAAATACTGGGTTTGGTCGATAAGCCTTCTATAAAACGTTTGAAATAGGCTGTTGGGAAGCGGTTCAGATCTCTTCACTTGCGTAGTCACCTGAAGTGACTACGTCCTACTATTATTTGTTCTGTGCTTCATGTCATCATTAGCTAGTGGTACTTTTTTGAGAAGGAACTGAAAGTTCAACAATTCCTTGTAATTTTAATCTATGTTGTTTAGCAGCCGAAAAGCTTAAATACGAGACATCACAGGCCGATGTAACGTAAATATTATTCTAATGACCGGGGTGACCTTTACTACCGGAATAACCAGATTTTAATTCTATAATGTGCCGTTGCGAGAAATGTGTATCCAATATAGTTTGTTTGAAGGTTATATTTTACAGTAGTAATTACTTGCGTTTTTTCCCAATCTTTACTTCGAAACAAAGCACGCTTTGTCGGCAATGTTGTCTAGGAATGCTGGCCTTGAGCATTCACAATGAATTTGAAACAGCACTGCATTATGTTTTTAGGCCGGAAGCAAACATAAATGGAACTTTACGGTGTAATCTGAATTCGACTTCAGATCAGATCCATTGCTATCTTCAGAGACAAATGAAACGCTTAATTTAAGTGGTGCTGGTCGAACATTCATCAAAGTGGAATATAAAGTTGAATCAACGAATGAATGATTTATGTATTTATTCACAGGCTCAAACATACTGAAATCGCCGCGCGCGCGACGCGTGCGTACCACATCCATGTCTCAGTCGAAGCGCACGGCCGAGAGCATCCTGCACGCCGACCGCCGCACCATATACACCGCCGGCCGTCCGCCCTGGTACAACTGCACCGGGGGCCAGGAGGTGGAGCCCTTCCTCATCGGTAAGTCAAGGTTAGCACTGACAGCATACAGCCCACAGCCGCCCCCGGCAAAAGCGCCCTCTGATCACAGGAATAATTATGGTTTAAAATGTTTTATTTGCGTGTTTTAATTTCGTTCAATGTCCTACATTAACAATGGGTACACAGGATAGATTATAAACATCTCCCATCAAACTCACACAAAATATTCCAGGTATTTGCGGCGCCAGCGCCTCGGGCAAGACGACTGTGGCCGCCAAAATCATCGAATCTCTAAACATACCCTGGGTGACCATCGTCAGTATGGACTCTTTTTATAAGGTAAAATTTTAGTTCAAATAGATACTTAATGAATAATAAAATTATCATTTAATGATGACATTTTCATCGTTAGGTCCTCTGTCCTTAAAAGTTGTACGTATAGAAACAGAGCAAGTCGCGCTCGCTAACTGCTGTCGACTGGCGACTCGAAGGGCCAGTGCGTTAAAAGAGTACAGGTGGATCGTTTGTGACACACATAACCCTCGACAGGTGCTTAACGAGAAGCAGCACCAGGCAGCGAACCGCAACGAGTACAACTTCGACCACCCGGACGCGTTCGACCTGGAGCTGCTGGTGGGGGTGCTGCAGCGGCTGCGCGAGGGGAAGAAGGTGGAGGTGCCCGTCTACAACTACGTGACGCACTCGCGGGAGGCGCGCACGGTCTGTCCGCGCTATGTGCTCTTGTACTGTTGCGTCTCGTAAACATTAAATACTGCTTTATTTACGTTTCAACACTTACGAGAAAAACAGTGCCTGAAAACGTTTGTCTTGTACTCGCAGATATTAACAGTAAGTATGTATAAAGGAAAAGTTAGGATTTTTTTTACAACGGCTTATACTAGTAAGTATGTATAAAGTTGAACAACTTAAAATGTCATCAAAATTATGCAATTAAACCAAACCAAAAGCAACATTTTTTAACGATAACAATGGTACTTTCTAAAATTGTATTATCATACACATTAAGTTCACTGTCCGAAACGACAGGGAACGAATTGTATATGACAAATTTTTCATAGATATACTCCGTCAGCACTAAGTTATTGCTGATTTTTTTCTTTCGAACAACCAATACTCTCTCTCTAGGTGTCTCGCGTCCCACTATTGGGCCAATGTTGTGAAGACGCCACTCAACAGAGCTTCCCCACAGGTCTATATCGTATTGGCGTATCCTTATCCTATTAACCTAGAGCTAAGTCGGTAATCAAAGTGCGTTTAACGCAACCCATTCAGCTATAGTCGAGGTTCAGTCGTTCGATGTAGTATAGATGAATACATTAATGACAAGGACGCCTGGAAATAACAGCGTCGAAACCGGTTCCGCACAGGTTTAAACTTGTAATTACCATGTGTTGTTTAAAACATATGCTGAGGAGTTTCTTTCGGCGTTTGTCCACCTCAACGTTAAAGCACCTTTTCGAAACGACAGTAGAAGCTACGTGCATTAGTGTGCATGATGAAATTAATTTAAATTTGAATATTTCCTCTAGTTGATCAACTTTTGACGTCATCATCGGCGTACATCAACGTATCGGCAACCACTAAGGAGCAGAGAAGAACAATTGTTTATTATTTGTCCCATTGAGTTAATTCGTTCCGCATTTATTCTTCACGTAATCAAGTTTAGCCTGAGCCTCCGTAGCAGACCATACGTTTTGAATACAATTGAATCCGCATGGTCTGCCCGTACACCTCGAATGTACGAGGGAGTGAGTGACGTGTGGCACTGCGCAGAAAACGATGTACGGCGCCAACGTGATCATCTTCGAGGGCATCCTGGCGTTCTACAGCGCGGAGGTGCTGCGCCTGCTCGACATGAAAGTGTTTGTCGACACGGACGCCGACATCCGCCTCGCCAGGCGGCTGCGGAGGTCAGCGCTCTTATATTACACTAGCGACACTATTCTTTTGGATTAGATTCGATTATCGCGTCAAATTTACTTTCTTAGGCTTACGTTATTAATGATAATGTAAAAATTCGAAGCGGTCGGCTTCGGCTCTCCGAGGTAAACGCCGATGAATCTGTCGATACGGACTTTTTGTACGTCGATGTACTCGTATGGAGATGATGAATTTTACATTTGATAAAATCACCGATGACCTTTAAATGACCTCGATATCGAGACGGGTGACTATCGTGAAGTTACAATTGTGTATAAAATGTGAGTGCGGTACGTTGTAGGGACATCGTGCAACGCGGACGCGACCTGGAAGGCGTTCTAAAGCAGTACATGACGCACGTGAAGCCCGCGTATCAAAGTTACATCGCGCCCAGCATGGCCCACGCGGACATCATCGTGCCGCGCGGCGGGGAGAACAAGGTCGCCATCCAGCTCATAGTGCAGCACGTGCACAAGCAGCTGCAGCTGGTCAGTCTAAGTAGACCCTCGAACACGTGTCATGTTATTGAGTGAGTCGATAGTGGTCCGGCTTCGATTCGATATTTCGGTCGCGCGCGCGCGCACGCAGACGCACACAGACCCGACAAGCACAAACACAAATATCCGCTTTGGCCAATAGTTTGGCTACACAGTTATCGTGGTCACAGGTACAAAACACGGGTTGTCGACGGAACGACACACTTCCCTGTCAGTGTTGTAAGATTTACGGGCTACCCTCATTTTGCACTTTGATTCACAGCGGGGCTTTAAAGTTCGGGAGAAGTTGGCGATAGCGCACGTGGGCCAGCCGGTCCCAGACTCGTTGTACGTACTGAAGGACACGCCGCAAGTGAGTTTTTTTTATAATAATAAACAAGCCGACTTGTTGTGGGCGGTCTCCGTGACCCGGAGACATCGGTAATACCAAACGAATCAGGTACACGATGCTGAGAAAAAAAAAACTCCTCGGGGGTTTCTTGCCGCTTCTTCTTCCGGAAACACTCACGGTAGGGATTTGTTGAAGCGATGGCGTAGTTTGACGTTCGAAAAGTGTTTGTGAAAAACAACTTCGAATAAATATTATTTCATTCATTCAAGACACATAAAAACATATTTCACAGTTGATTTTAGGAGAACACTGCTTCCATAACCTAACATGTCGGTATTAGTCTGGATTGCCCCGGATGCTGGGAAAACGATCTGCAACGAGAACGACGGTTATCTGAAGCCGCTTCCCTCGTCGAATGTATACACAAGAATGACGGACCGACCAACTTGTTATTTTGTACAGTTTTATGTCAACTTAAAATTAAGGTAATATCATAATTTACAAGTGGGTAGTGCTACAAACTAAACTATAGTCAGTACACACGTGTGCGTATACCAGGTGCAAGGTCTCCACACGTTTATCCGCAACAAGGACACGCCGCGCGACGAGTTCATCTTTTACTCGAAACGGCTGATGCGGCTCGTGATCGAGTTCGCGCTGTCGCTGCTGCCCTACTCCGAGCACGCTGTCGACACGCCGCAGGGATTCGTCTACAACGGTACAGTCTCGCGCACACACGAAGCGAAACAAACTGATAATCTGCAATATCATAACACAATGCATAATTTCTAAAAAAAAACGTGATTTCGAGCGCCTACGCCTCTGTCCATTGCGATTGCCTACGTCTGTTCCATTGCGATTGAACCTCAAAAGTGAACACTATAATTAATCAATATATTATTTATTGCCCGTTAGCTATTATAACTACATCGAACACCCGCCATTTCATTCGCAATCCAAGGGCGAAGCGAATTCCTTTTAAGGTTCGTTAAACAGTATTCGGTCGCCGGTCCGCAGGTCGCAAGTGCGATGTAGAGAAGATCTGCGGCGTGTCGATCCTACGAGCCGGTGAGACCATGGAGCAGGCCGTGTGCGACGTGTGCAAGGACATCCGCATAGGCAAGATCCTCATCCAAACCAACCAGCAGACCGACGAGCCCGAGGTGGGTCCTCGTAATAAAAGACAACCGTAAAAATTAGCTTAGAATTACTAATCTTTAAGTCCTAATTTTTAATGGCATAATAAATACTGTTATATATTTCATATAGTTTCAACAGTAAAGTAAGAAACGTCATTAATACATGTTTCGAATAACAATGGTCCCGATATTGATCCTTGAGGCACTCCCATAGTAGTAAGTGGTGCGTTAAAATCATTGTATTAATAAATTATTTTTCGTTAAATTCACTAAATTTCGATTAAGTATGCAGTGCACAAAATCATTGAATAAATCAATTTTGGACACAATCGAAAGCCTCTGACGAATCACAATGCCATAAGATTCAAGTTTGTAAATGTATTAAAAATATTTTTAAAGACAGATGTATGTTTGAACAGCTGTACTACCTCCGACTGCCGAAGGATATAAAGGACTACCGCGTGATCCTGATGGACGCGACGGTGGCGACGGGTGCCGCCGCCATCATGGCCATCCGGGTGCTGCTCGACCACGACGTGCCCGAACAGAACATCAGCCTCGTGTCGCTGCTCATGGCCGAGATCGGCGTGCACTCCATCGCGTACGCCTTCCCCGAGGTACCACTGACACCAACACTCTTACTGTACTGACGAAACCTTTTTCATAGAGGCGTTGCTACTCTTGAACAGCTGAATGGAATGTCACATTTGTAAATATGAATTGTACCGCAGCAGTGATGACCTAGAGATTTGCTCCCATCTGGGTTTTATGGTCTGGGCACAGCTATAATTTTTCAATAATATATTCCTGTTAGATATTAATTATTTTTGGTAAAAAAAAAAAACATTAGATACATTGTAAGAGGAGATCTGAGCCGAGCCAAAATTGATACCAGCATGCTTCATATCGAAACTGTTGTCATCACGCGAGTGCACGGTTGGAATGTGTAGGAAGTACGAGTATGAACAATAGTTTTGTAATCCGAGATGAAATATTCAAAATAACTTGGGTTTCCGTTAAATGTTTCGGCGTGGATTACCCTCTAGAATTGCCCAGTGCAATCGAAAAGCCTCCGGGATGTGGACTCGCTTATGTGAACGCATCGATTAGGAAGAACGAAGACCAGAGATCTTAAACGAAAATTAATGCCATCACCTCGCTCGTCGGCCATTAGGATGTCCAAAGAGTAAACGAGCAGGAACGATTAGTCAGACCTCGGTAAAATCCATATATCCTTGTATTTCCAGGTAAAAATCATAACGTCGGCGTTAGATCCGGAGATAAACGAAAAATTCTACGTACTGCCGGGAATCGGTAACTTCGGCGACCGGTACTTCGGAACGGAGCCGACGGACGACGAGTGAGACGGAAGATGCGCGCAACGGTACGTGAGATAGAGAGGGATATAAGTATTTAAATTGAAGAGGACCGCGGAATGATTCGATCGATGTATCAAAATTATAATATCAAGCTTATCTGTCGTATGGTGATTTCTAGTTACTTAGTCAGTAAGCCGAACTGAACCATGTACGAACATGTATCGTATTTATATGTATGTATTTATGAGTTCAAAACGGTATGAAATCTGATGTGAACATATTAATGTTGCAATTAACAAAATTATCAACAAGGATGGTTCAGTGCAGGGAGTCACGTCCCACTGTCGAGTGTCAGTGTACCGACGGTGCGCGCCGTCCGTCGCAGCGGCCGTTGTTGCGCCCTACATCCGACAGCTGTGCACGTGGCAGCTTGTGCACGTCGCGCTTTATGTCAAAAATAACATGATTTCATATTATTAGTACTCGCACTAATTTACTCTTCACTCTTTTTTAATATTTGAAACACTTAATTTTTCTATTATTATTATTATTATTTATTTTAAATAAGACACAAATTTACATCGATTATAATATCTATTGCTGTCTAGTGTCCGCTTACGTCAGACATTCCTTACGAGGTCCGTGATAGAGGAGGGCCTTTTAAATGATCGCATGTGGACGGGTACCTGTGGTATATCGCAGTGTCTTCGTTTCTCTGCACCGATCCCGATCATATGTGGAAACCACATCAGGTTCAGGTCGAAACGGTCTGTCCACGTCTGTTTCCGTACCAGTACGTAACAGTGAATAGGATTTTATAGTAATTTAATACGCTTTACCTTCTAACGCTTCATCGCCAGTGACCATCAGGTAAGATTGTAGTCCAATATTGGCTTACAATACGTAAAAAGAAAAAAAAAATTAAGTATTGTAATCAGTGACAGTGATGTGCTAAAATTGTTCCATTTATCGCCACCACTTGTTTAAACCCCCACATGGTACACGCGACTCAGTCGCTCCCCCCCTCCCTTCCCCGCGGCTACCTTATGCCTGCCTCATTGTTCTGCCCTCTTTTTTTTACATAAAATAAGTTAATGCTTGACAACAAGCTGACCTGAAGGTAATTCAGACTTTCGTTTTTACTTTCTTCTCATTTCCTGGCCTACAACGCATCAGTGATACCTTTGTCTCGCTGATGTCCATGGGCGACGGTGAGCACCCACCATCAGGTGGCTCGTTTGCTCGTTTGTCGGCTATTCACATAAAAAAGTGTTGATGGAATCTAAGCTGTTGAACACACTAACTTATAAAAGCCAATTCACTCTCCTCTCGAAGACGCCATGTCATAAGAAAGTAGAGTACGCCTTCCTGGACTGAAACATCCTTATAAAATGTACTTTATAGTCCAGGCCCACCTAATTGTAACAAACGCTATGATACTTAATATAATATGTACTTATTGACGGCGTATGTAAACACGTATACGTACGTGGACCTGCGCGCAGATGGAAACAAATTTAAATTGTATACGCTTGAATCGTCTTTTATTGGCATAGTTCAGTGTTTGTGTGCTACGTGTAACATTCATTTTTGTATGTATCGCTTGTATGAAAACGTTTAGTCGGCATACTGATGTTACAAAAGATAAAAAAATAAAAAGTTAACCTCTATTAATTGTACACCGACGTTGTGATTGTGTGTAAACAAGCTTGCTGTAGTGAGACGTATTGTAAGGGTGTATTTATATAAAAACCAGCAGTTATCTCATCGCTTACTGGATGTAACCTTGAAATATGTGTACTGTATTTTAAAACAATGAAAATATATTTATTAATTACTCCCGAACACAGAAAAAAAGCGGGTTTTTAATATTTCAACAATGGAGATAGTTCTGAAATTGTTTGTAATATATATTTGTTCGCGGTTGTCATGCTGATGCCGTGATGTTGTAATGATTATTTTTATAGATAATTTAATAGACTGAATGCTTACTTATCGTAATCCACAGACATATGATATTCGCTTGTAAAAATTAAATTATTATCGTTAGTTACATACGTTTATTTATCAAAAATATATGAAAATGAATAAACTTAGGTTCTAAAATGGATAAAATGACCGTGTGTATAAAATTAAAACTAATATACATTCAATGTGCTAGGAGTTCGTAAGTAAACGTTGAATTTAACTTGAATGGAAAAATTAATAAATCTATTGTATAGATTTAGATCCATACATTTTTACATTTAAAAACCAAGTTAGCGATAATCTTAAAAAGCAATATGCTTAAATAAAGATATCCTAAATCCATCGCGTTCCTTATGATGTCCAAATAGTTATTAATAAAAAACATTTTAAGATCTCTACCTGACTGCAAATCTTGTTTAGTTAAACTAATATGCACTAAAATGTTATTCAATACGATTATTTGAAAAAAAAATGTCTCGATAAACTGGACACTTGCGTTTCCCGCCAAAACACTTTTTCTTCCAGTCGAAGGCGACGATCCTACGACCGTAAAAGTATAATTTATGTTTAGATGAAATGTTACTTTTCCATTGCGTAGTTTTAAGATTACTGTGTAAATAATGACTGTATTTCAAATTCCTATGTTTTTAAAACCAAAAAGTTGCAATTATAGAATATAATAATGAGGATATTTATTTTTTCACTAACACCAGTGTCTTTTACTTAAACGATTTCTAATAGTTTAATTTTAACGAGTAAGTTTATACACTCTCATTTGAGTGCATTTCTTCGTATGCGTACGTATTTTTAATTATGAAGGTGACGTGGGAAATAAAACGAACTTATGGTTTTCAATAGAAATGTTTACTTTATAAAAAAATTACAAGTTTTTACAATTGACTTCTACAAAATACATTCTACAAAATTTAAAAAATATGTTTACACACTCGTTCAATACGTGATGTGTTATAACTTTTATGTTGTTTTATAAGTACAAAGGTGCCCGTACAGCAACATGGGAGATAAAAATAAAGGCACAGGCGGGTACAGAGCTGTATTATTTAAGAAATGCATTTTATATTGTATCGCACAACGCGTGTTTCATTCTTAAAATAATATTAAACGTTCATTGACACTTATCTGACAATCAGGACGAGACATTTGATGGTGTTGCCAGCGTGTCAACTCAACGGGACACGTTTATATTCGATTAGTAAACTCATTAAATTTTCTAATTTATATATGTATGTGTGTGTGTGTGTGTTGATACGCAGTATATTGGCGATGATCGTATCGAGTGAAAAAGATCGTGTCGTTAGACGTAACAGTCAGATCAAATGGAAGTAACAAGGAGGTTAACGCCGAATTTGCGACTGAAAATATATGCCGCTGCAGTCGGACGACGCGCGCCGGCAGAATGTCTGGGTGGCACCCCACAGTTGACTCTCGCTCACAACTTTGCTATGGAAGGGTTGATACGATCTCCAGTTTATTATATGTATTTATATTTATGTAATAGACACGAAAACTGGTTAAGGTAATTATTTAATGCGGATTAGTGTAAGGCTATTGTCAGATGAGTGTCAATAAACGGTCATGCAAAGATGTTCATTCAACGACGGTGCTTTTAAAGATGCAAACTGACAATTTACACGAAGTGTTCCAGATAATATATATTTGTATAGATATACTTCCGTGCGGTCTGTTCGTTCCGATGAACGAACGATGCTGCCGTTTGATTTTAAAATTTTACAATTAATTTAGAATAAATTTACATTTATATAACATGTCACATTCTGTCTTTTTTCTGGGCTCGACTGTTAAATTTATTTATTACTTATGAACCAAAAACAATGGAACAAAGGCGGACTTAATGCTATTTATAGCACTCTCTAAATTATTATGTATCTAATATTTCTTTGTTCTGCAAAAATATGAACAAATGCTGTATTGTTTTATTTGGTTATCGAGTTTTTAGACGTGTTTATTTTCAATTACAAATATTCTTATAATGTGTGTGTTCAAATAGCATGGTTTAGAATCCTTTTTAGCATATATTTTTTCAGTATTAGTGTAATTGACACAGCTGTGTGGCAACATTTTGTGTGATTCCTAAATTAGTACGAAATAATTTGCCGATAGTTTGGTCTCGATGTAAAAAAAATGCAAACCTCGCCGTGTCCAAAATTGCAGTTGTAAAAATTACATTTAGCGTTACTTGGAATAATTTTAAGATGACTAATTTATTACGATGTGTTATATGACTTATAAGTTGATTTTGTCGACGCTTAAGAAAAGTGCTTAATTTGTGTAGTACAAGTTACAAATGTAATGTTTAATAAATATGTAGATTGCGAGTACCTACTGCTGTGCACTTGCAATATGCAATGTAACCAAAAGTTATTTTTTATTTGAAAACGACATGCTATATTATATATCTATATGAGACAGTATTTATTTTAATTTCATAAACAGAATGAAGGACTAAGAGCCGATTTTTTAACTTTTATTAGCATGATAGATTTACATTGACAGTATCGATTAACTATTGTCACAGAATAAAAATAGCGGGAAGCTTTATGAAACTGTAGGGATATTTCACAGATGATGTTAATGGAGTGACCTTATACTAGCAGTTGATATTCTGTGAAATAAATTGAGGAGAAGTAACATTTTTTATTTACAAGAGGTTACAGCTAGGACAGCAAATATAATAACACGTTCTATGCCCAAAAGAAAACTTAAATTTCAAAAATGGTTTATTTCGTCTATTAACACTGGCAATATTAATTGCGTGTGTTATGAACTTCATATTTTGCCGTAAGTACCCACAAAAATCACTGCAACTCCAAGTAACCAAATGACGCATTATCTTGTGTGCATTTATTTATAGATACCCAGATTTCACGGCTGCGTGACGGCTGGAAGTTGATCGGAATCGGAAAATCGGCTCTTAGACAATATCAGTGTCTAATTATTGATTACTGAAGCTACAAAATTATACGAGAACCCGTTATCTATGAGTAATTTTCAGACTGACGTACAATTATTATTTCGTTCAAAGTGTACCCTCACCACCATCATTCTGATTTAAAGAATTAATTCTGAATTAAATAAAATTGTGAATGAATACAAAGTGGCAAAAATTAGGAGTAGACACTTCGAAGTGCGCTTTCTGAATAATTTTGTAGCATCATTTGTAATATGAAACGTCGTATTGAACAGTTCGCCACGAGCACAACTATTGTGAAGCGTGTACAATGTGAGTGTAAGTCGTTGTGAATATACTTGAAAAACACAAAAAAAAAATCTGAAGATACGCAAATAAATATTCTGATTAATTATTGGATATTTTATTTCACAAATAGTCAGATATATATATATCTATATTATATCATAACCATGTAACAATATAACAAGTTTTTTTATTGGAGTATATTTTGAGTTTGTTATAGGCGACATATGCAATGTTTACAAAATAAATCACGTATTATTCTTTGTAAACTGTAACAGTTCTAACGTTGATGAAGAACTATTTTAGTGTATTGTGAAGGTTCTTCTTACTATGTTAAAAGATCGCGTGTTAACTGTACGGTCGTAATGAAACCTGCTTATCGTGTTACTAGCTTCCAGTTCGACTCAGTTTCAGTTTGAAGTCGAGCGAAGCTTTTAAATTGCACATTCCATCTCAGTCTCGAGGAGTAGCAACACACCCGGAGATGCGAGGAGTGAGTAGTGAGACGTTCGAACCACATAAACAGCATAGATATCGAAAGCCGTCAGCTTCAGCGCTTGAAGTTGGCGCAGCGCACCAACTTGCAGCGCTCTGCTTTAATTCACTTTGAACCACACCGAAGGCGAGACGTGATCTTAGACATATATACGCCAATTTGTGTTAACATTAATTGTAAAAACTTCACTGAGAGCGTGACGTCATCGTTAGTGTGAAGAAAAAACACGTTTTTATTTAGATGTTTTCATAGTATTTTACACGCCGGGAGCTCACTCACATGTAACTGTAATCCTGAGCTCAATAAGTCCATTTCCTACTTCCGTATTAACATAACATAAGTGACGGGATAATACTGTACAGTGACATATAAATGTGTGTGTAGTTATCAAACGTGGTCGCACGCGTCGAGGTACCGCTGGAACACCACGTTGTAGTGCTCGGTCCTGCCGCCGGCCGCCTCGCCGTGCGGCTGGCTCTTCCTGGAACGTTATACAACGTGACATGAGCCGCAGCCTCCGATCGCTTTTGGTTAAAGATATTGTAGATATAGAGAAATAATTTGATATCCGTAACCGAAACCGGCAAAATATTATTCATGTATCCGTACCCATATCCAGATCCGAAATTTCATATCCATAACGTCCTTAGATTATAATTAATATCAACGTTTGTATTTATTGTGACAAGTAACCATTTCCCGCTACTCACTTGTGACACTCCTCGCACTCCTCCATGGAGACGTCGCCGCTGGCCAGCCGCGAGCCGAGCCCGCTGAAGTACGTCGAGTAGCGTTGCTGAAAGTAACCAAAGCCCCCGTGCACTTCACGACTATCCAGGCACGAGTCTAAGGAGATTTACAGCGGAACTACAACTAATTAATAACAATTTTTATAGTTGTCAGTTTTAAATTACTATTTTTAATAGACAGTCCGAAGTCTTGTGGCCATGATGTGAATGCCGATTTAAGTAGCTTTAATAGATTTTCAGGGGGATAGGTTGAACGCTAGTGGCAATAAATCTCAATCGCTTCCGTGCCTCGGAAGGCGCGTCGAGTTGTCGGTTCCAATTATGTACATTTGGGCCGACCACTGACTCCTCCATCGACGAGCACCGACAACGTGCTTTTAACGTCCGTAAACTTCCGACTCGTGAACCGATCGACCGACCTGCACGTGCTTGGACAGCACCTGGTCGGACACGACGCCGCAGGCGAGCCGCAGCGCGCGCGCCAGCGCGTCCACGTACTTCACGTGCGCGGCGAGCAGCTCGCGCACGTCGCAGTCCCGCCGACACGCCAGCTTCAGGTTTATGCCGCCGGGGGGCGGTGTGCCCTGGAACGGCGGTCGGATTTGAGCAACACAGCGAGTGCACACAGTGTGTGATGTCATATTTGTATTCTGCTCGGTTGCTTATGATCCTGATCGCACTTATGGCTTCACGCCACGGGCGAGATGGAAAGTGAGATTGTGTGTAAGATTGTTGTGAAGTTTTTTCAATCATTAATCTGACTATCCAATATACAGTATATTTGTGGTCCAATGTGCACTTACCTGATCCACTATACATTTCATCATCAAAGTCATATTTCTGGTGTCGCTGCTGTCAAATTGGTTCGTGATGACGACACCGCCGAGCATGTTGTATCTAAAAATGTATCCGATAGATACACAAGTGCAAAATACAAAGGTACGATTTTAGTAGTTACAGAAAATTGCCGTTCTAAGTAACGTCACACGCCTTTTGTACGGTCAACGTGTAGTGCCACCTGCGATATCATACGATATTAAATGTTATGTCATTTTTAATGTCGCTGGGTCCCCCAGTTTATTGCGAGGTGCAAGGTACCAGTTTGCTTGTTGCTAAAGCTTACACTAAGTTATAAATATTTTAATATTCAACGACTTTTAATTCTAAAAAAAACATATGAACATCGCACGCAGCATAAAAGTAATTAGCTAATCGGTCGCGCCGTCCTCAAGTTAAGGTCTTTCATATACGCGTCAATTTATTCATATTTATACGTATATAATATCACTATATATACCATTTATCAGAATCGGTTTTAACCACTTCAACAAAACAATCATTAGTTATTTCTTAAAAAAGGCGACATACCACAAAAGATATAAATATATTGATAGCATCGGGCGTTACTTTGCGGAAATCTATTGTTATTAAATTAGTATTAATTTACTTTGCAACAATCTGCACACACATAAACTTACACGTTAGCCATATACATGTGGTGTCCCGGCGGCGTGCACACTTTGTAATACCGGTCCAAGTTGTGGTTCTTCAGGAGGTACAGACAACTGGTCACGTCCCACACGTACGCGTCGAGCCGCTCGCCGCCGCCGCGGCCGGACGGGCCGGCGCCGCCGCGGACGTCGCTGTAGTACGGCGTTATCAGAAGCTGGCAGCGATAGTTCAGTCGGTCTCTGTACTCGGCGGTGATTTTGAGGAGCTTCGAGAACAGTTTGATCTCTCTAGCGACGTCGGTCTGGAAAATGGCGTCGTAGCCCTCTCGGGACGGCCACAGCATAAAGCACTCCGCGTTCAGCCGCTGCGCCGTCTCGAGACATCTCTTGATCTGCGCCGCGGCCCGGACGACCACGGCCGCGTCGTTGCTCGTCAAAGCACCATCGGCGTATCTGAAACGAAACGGACTGTACTTAAGGAACCGGATAATGACTTGACTAATATCGATTCACAGACGTTTGAAAGACTGATAGGTGTTAAACAGGCGAAGATTTGGTAAGATTTGGTGCCGCGCCCTACAGAGCACAGTAAGTCAAATTTCGTCGTTTAAACTCCAAATCGGAAGGTCGAATAGTCTTTTCTTTCTAATTATTATTGTTAACTTGATGCAAATACTTAAAATATGCCGAGGTACATTAATATATGTATAGATCAGTGCTCAATGATCTCCACGTTACATTTGCACTGACCTGGGATGTGAATGCAGGTCCGGCGCGATCCACAGCAGCTTGACGTGCATTCGCTGCGACAGCTCCTGGATGTGCTCGACCAGCTCGTCCCAGTACGCGCGGCTCTCCTCCCAGCCGTTGGAGTGCGGCACCAGGTCCGAGTCGAACGCCGTCCAGTACTTAACGCCCAGCTTGCCGCACAGCTCGAACAGAGCCTTCACGCAGCGCTTGTGATTCTCCAGCGAGCCGGTGCCGTCGTCCCAGGGCCGGCGCTCTCTGTCGCAACCTGGGACTTGTCAGTTTTACTAACCATCACTACAGAGTTATGTACATCTCGATTCTGTATTTCAATTAAAAAATGCGACAGGCACACCAAAGTAAAATTTCGTTCGTAATTATGAACGTTCACACCAAACAAATTTGTGGACTTAAAAATACGTATTGAATATTTTCGTTTAAGCTCATTTTTTAACTTGTAGCTCTTGCCTACTGGCATTCATTAATTGGCACACAATGTCTACGAAGATAAGTGTCTAGTATAGTTTTAAATCTCAACTGTAACAACGTGTTCTTGTCTATGTTGCGTTGCTGACCGTTTGCGGTAACCAAGATCATACAACGTCAGCTACCACACCAGCCCAATCCGGGCTGGGACAACCGTAAGCGTGTTGTTGGGTGCCCTCGTTTGTCTCACTCTTATATTCATCTTTCTCGTGTAATCGCTCTCGACGGTGGACAGATCTATGTCCCGCAGTACCGTCCGCGTCATACCGTTAGCCCGGAACTCGGTGAGCGCCACGCTGCACTTGAGCCAGTCGTCCATGGCGCGCGAGTGCAGTCGCTCTGCCCCGCTGTAGTACCGGTAGCAGCCGCTGTCGGTCGGCGCCGCCGTGCTCTTGTACTCCACCGCGTCGATACCTGCCCGCGGACACGAGACACTTCACTCAATAAGCCATATTTACTGTGCCCACCAGTACTTGGAAAATCGTAATTCTGCAGTCTTCCCAGCCAAATCATCAATGAAGAACTACCTGCCGTCGGTAGTCGAGCCAAACCTCTATAATCACTAGCCATAAAAACGAACAGTATATTTTGATTTATTTATATACGCAAAAACGATTTAAGTGCCTCCTTGCTTTAAGATGGTACTGCCGCGCAATCACAGTTACATTTCTGCACTACATTTAAGTTAAATAACGATCCATTAAATATGATATATATAGGTACTACATAAATATAATAAATAAATAAAAATGATTCATATCAAGAATGGCGGACTTTTGTCCATGTCACTCGCAACAGGGAATTCTGGTGCATGGTTATGAGTATTATTATTTGATTATTACTAGGGATTATTAATGAGTTAAGATCGTTAAGTAGTTTTATTATTCATATTTATATGTATTTTTACCATAAAAATATATTCAAATCTTTCATAAAATTGGATGTAGAATAGGAAGATGGAGATCGCCTTTTAAATTTGAAACTATACTCATTATAATCCCAACCAATAACTCTTCCACTGCAGGGCTTTACTTCTCTCACACAGTGTCATGCTGGTCAGTGACACAGATGATAATTAATTTCTAATATAAGAAACTTCTCCCATCCTCGAGTCGAAGCCAACCTTATGCTCGGGGTAAATAATATAATAAATAAAAAAATAAATACATAATAATAAAAAACTGGAGTGCGTTCAGCACTCGTGTGGGATCACCTGCATGTGGGAGATGAAGTTTCAAGTCGCTAGACTATAACAGTATATCGCTTGCAACTAGTCTGCGACCAAATCTCTAGTAGTAGGTTACATGTACACTATTATATATCCTATATCTGTATAACACATATATAACTGTATAATCGTAATAGTTGTTAATTTACACCAACATCTAAGTGATCACTTCATCACGCCGCTGAAGTGCGAATTAACATACGTACCCGACTGCTCCGTGTGCCTTCAAATACACGGAAGTAACTATTCCTTTGCCAACTCCTAATAGTTAAAAAGTTGAACGTGAAATAATCGTAACTACAAACCTTGAAAGTAATCGACCCCATCACCGACCCTGCCCTCCCGCACCTTCTGCCGCTTGCCGCCGGGCTGCGCGTACGACATGGCTGCACCGTCCACCGGTCCCCACCGCCGGCCACTGGCCACGCTGGCGCCCGCCGCACTCTTATATAACATCGCATCAAAGGGCGCAGCCGACCGGAATGGGTCGGATTCCCTTTGTCTCACCATAATGTGTTTTGTTCACAGCTCGTAATGTTACTTAACTGCGGGTAACCATATACGTGCCAGTACCCGGTTATAAACGAAAGGATCGCTGATTAACTGGTAGGACCAGTTTTGTGTCGACGGGCTGCGCACGAGCTGACGGGACATTTGATGATAGTGACCGTGCCCTTCGACGTTCGCAACTCCAAAGGCATCACCGACGAGTTGCCGCCCAAGAAAGAAAACACCCGCTTATTGCCTGATTCTCCAATTGTTCCCTCAGAACACATTTAAAACAGGTGAAAGATTTTTCAAAAATGAAAATAAGGCAAAACTTTTTTGACATGACAAAAAATCGGAGAATGGTCATTCTTTCTCTCTCTCTGCGTCCAAGTATTTAGTAATATTATTAAAATGTAGTAGATTTGATATTACCGTGTTAATTATAATTTTAATTTTAATTTTTCAGACGCTTTAAGAGCCCTATGAAAACAAAAATTACAGAGGTTTGCTGTTCAGATCTACAGTTTAATGACAATGGGTCAATGACCTCCAGGGTCCTCAGTAATGAAGAGAACTCGGCCTCCATCCCATACGTGTATAGCTCGACCCTAATACGAAGTGAATGAAGACCACTACTGGCTAAATTTCACGATCAGTTAATTCCGAAAGGCTTCGTTACGAAACCCGCCATGAGCACTGGAGCAACGTGGTGCAATACGGGGAGCATTACAGTATACAGTATTTCTCAATACACGCTTATACGATAGATAAACTCTGTCAGGACTGCCTCGGTACCCACCCTTTTAAGTGGAAATAGTCCAAAACATAAATATTTCGAGTGTACCTGTTACGAGGAACAAGTGTTATTGTAATGTCTCTCGTCTCTTACTTCACCCATAACATTACAACATCCACAAATATTTATACTAGCAATTAAATAAAACCATGCGCACGGTAACAAAAATAACTTTATTTACTAGCGAACGCTATAAAAACAACCAGACCAGTCTTACAACGACAGCAAGTATCAGAACTAGAATAGGAACGGGGATCGTCGCCTTCCTGCGGCTGGCAACACCGGACACCGCCCCCTTACGTAACGGGGCCGCCAGCCCCGGCGTCCTCGGCGCATCGAGGGGCTCCCCCACCATGGAGAACTTCGTAGCGCTGACTATTTTGACCGTCAACATCTTCCCCATGTATCTGTCCTCCTTGGGCACGAGCACTTGTTCGTAAAACTCGTTGTGGGAGACGAAGTAGTTTCCGTCGTGCGACACGTCCGTCACCAACACGCGGTGCGTCTCCCCCGCGCGCTGTGCGTACGGCTCGTACGACCTGAACAGCTCCGACAACATCTTCGTTCGCTTCTTCACTTCTTGACCCGGCACCTGCGTATTGTGATGTTTTATATGAAATTTATGATCTTTTGTTTACTAAAATAAAATTAACCATTGCACGTAATGTAAGACTGTTTTTGATCTAGTGTAAGGATTGCCCCAAATAAATCGGGTCGATTACGGATCGACACCGTCCTACCCCACCGTCGTGATCGATGATCGTCAAATGTTTAACACATTTGTGGTGGGGAACTTGTCACTAACTGAATTTACCGCGTCCGTGACGGCCAGCAACGGGTCGGTGACCGCCATAGCGTGCACACTGGCATAAGTGTGTGACCACTTCCTCGATTGTCGACTGAAGTATAAAATAGTATACAAAATAGTATACATATGTTCAAGTCGTTAGCTAAGACCTGAGGATTTTAGACTGGCCTTTTTTTGTATCGAGGGGAACTCTCCGTAAGATACCCGGCCTCATACGGAGGAATCGGGTTATGTGGGATTGTTACCCACTAAATCCCCCTCGGCAGTCATCGGCCTAACCTTCTCTTAACAATTTTTCGAACCATTTGTCTCGTCGACTACATGTGATTTAAGGAAACATTCGCCCAAGTTTTTTAATAATTGTAAATCATCATAATCATATATTTTTTGGATATCCGTAGAGGATTGTCCTCCAAATAATGCAATTAGGCATACAGTTATCGCTTGTTCCTTTATTTTACAAGGTCACAGTATATTTTATAAAAATAAAATTGTTAATCGTTAAAAGGAAAATTTGTCGAGTTTATTCACTTACCGAGCAGGGACTAGATAAAGATAAAACTTTAATAATTATCGTAATCACAAAAAGATGATCGAATATCTTCTTAACACGGAGGTAGAATAGGGAGATGTGATCGAATGTCGAACCTCACCCGCGGCATGTTGGCGGCGGGCGTGCCGGGCCGGGGGAAGAACTGGTTGATGAACAGCGACGGAAACTTGTACTTGCCGCACAGCGCCATCGTGTCCGCAAAGTCCGCCTCCGTCTCCGTGGGGAACCCGCAGATGATGTCCGTCGCTATCGTGATGCCCGGCACCCTGGTCGGCGAGTAACACCACTTAGGGTTCTGTTATTGTAAACCTAAGCTACGAGGGTTATGCTTCGCCAGGAACGAACGGTGCCCGCTCGCCCCGTTTGGCCCTACGCTTCTATCCCCGAGGCATCCCTCCTAGCCTTTTCTCTGATGCTGCGCTAAATGACTATGTTTTTATAAAAAAATACCTCGTTTCGCAATTCGTCTTAAATAAACTTTGTTTATGTAAGATTTTTTTTTTTTTCAAATTTCTTTAGTCGCGGTGAGAGTAAAAGGTTTTACGTTAGAGGGGACGCCTATTTCGAAACAGTCCACGTTTCGTTAAAAATAATATTAATATTTTCATAAAAGTTTGATCAAAGTACTCCTTATACACTTAATTTTGCCACTTATCAAAATAAATGAATAGAATAACAATTTAATTATCCAAACGTTGAGAAGATTCGTTACAAAAATGCGCACGCCGGGCACATTATCGTTTTTTATAAAGACTAAACTGCATATTGTGTGGGGCGGCCTCACTTCTCCCGCAGAAACTCGACGACGGTCTCGAAGTCGGCCCGCGTGTACTCGCGGCGCATGTCCGCCAGCACCTGGTCGCTGCCGCTCTGCACCGGCACGTGGAGGAACCTGCCGACGTACCAAGAATACACTCGTCGGCCGTCCGCAGGGCGTACTGGCTGTATGTAGCGGCAGGCGCACGTCACTCGAGTTCCTGCGAGCGAGGTGCCCCGGGTCCATCGCCCGGGTAGGGGCGGACGTCCGTGCGACGGGTAAACGATCGTTCACGGGGCACGGGTGTCCGTGATGTGATGATATTTGTGCACGTCCATGCCGTCTGCGACCCAGCAGGTGGGCGGGGTCTTCGTCGTGTGCAGTACTTACAAACGTATTTAATAATGTTCCGACGAACCACAAATACACGATGTATCGCACGACCGCACCATTTCATTATACGACGTCGCCGTGACACAGATGTGGTTCACAACCTTCAAACTGAACGACGTGTTCGACGTCACTGCACTTCATCTTACACTAGCGGCCCGCCCCGGCTTCGTATGGGTGTACTTTTATTTTTATAATAAATATGGCCTATGTTACTCAGGGATAATGTAGCATTGTAATGGTGAAAGAATTTTTAAAATCGGTTCAGTAGTTTCCGAGTTTATTCTTTGCAAACATACAAATATACAAAGCTTTCCTCTTTATAATATTAGTATAGAAGTATTGATATAGATTAACAAACTGCCCTCGCGTCGCTTCGGGAAAACTACGCTTTACGCTAAGAAATAGCATCTACATTATTTTAAATTAAATATGGACAAGACAACAGTCGTATTATTTACTGTCTCGTACACAATAAGGCAAACAATAATGAAACAATGTGCTAATTTTAACTATTACGCGCTTACGTCACTTCCTTAAGTCTTACATACCTCAGCCCTTGGTTCATACATACTCAATTCGATTACCTAAGGTTATCTGGAATACATCATACTAACCGATAAATCCGCTTGGTTTTTATTTTACACCGATTTTCTCTGTTACGTAAAAAGGAATAACCTTTTAGCGCGTAATTAATGTACAATAAGGCATATTGTATTTTATTGCATTTTATTTTAAGTATCATAGCTCTTCAATAACAGACCGGCCGTCCGAATTTGAGGCCGAATCGTCGTTCCGCGGCAACGCAGCGTAGATATGTTTATGATCGATAAGAGAGAGACGAACTCGTCTGCGCCATCATCGACTTACTTGTATACCCGAGGATGGTGCATGATCCTGGCCACCTCGTCCAGATGCTCCAGGATGTAGGGCGGGTTCGTCATGCCGAGCCGCAGCCGACACCCCTCCGGGATCACGTCCACCAGCCGCCACAGCAGCGCCGGGAGGGAGGTGCCGATGTCTCGTCCGTACGTGCCTGGAGAATTATCAAGGTTGCGATGACAAACATTAGAAAATTAAACAAAAAAATAAGTTTAAGAAGTACCATAGCGACATTTATGGTCTAACAGTTACAACACTTAACTAATTTGACAATTACATACTGATGATTAAGTGAAACAGTGATTTGGATATATAGTAAATGGTAAAAAAAAATGATTAATGACATTACATATCGACATACACATGAAGGGGACAAGATGGCTATACGCATCGGATATGCTAACAACAAACAGGTTAAATGTTCCCCTCTTGGATGTGTCTTGTTAACAACTTTGATATTACTGATATCCACGGGCAGCGGAAATTGTTCAACACCACGGAGCTCATCTGCATTTACACCAATCATTAAAATAAAAAGTTCACCTATAGGTTTAAATGTGTCACCCAACCGGAGGTACGAAATTTGGATCGTCCAATCACCTCCGATTTTTCAAACATATTGTATGCAGGTTCGCGAAAGTTCCACGAAATACAGTAAAAATATACACAATAGGTGCCGTAAAACTCGGAGCACATTATATGACCCTTGGCCCTCTGCCTTGTACATAAGGCTGAATATCGCATACACGGATTTTTATTACCTGCGTCATCGATTACTCTAATGTTTTCTATGGAATGTTGAATGGACGAGAAGAGCGTCGAGTTCTGGAAAACCCGGAAAACAGACTAAATATAGGGTAAAGCCCACGAGTCATTCGATTTACGAATACAGAAGCGATAGTTCTCTCCTATTATTAGTAGTATTGCCTTTTTAAAATTAAATATTACTTTACTCCTGTCGAACAACATAGTATGAAGAGTACATAGATTCACAGTATACTCAATATTACTAAATCCACTGAATGAAACTTGGACTTAAGCGCAGAAATGAGAGAACCACTTACCTAAAATGCTATTACAGATACAATAGACTGCGTTGGCCACCTTAAATTAAAAAAGTCTGAACTTTATCCACCATACATATTACCTACTCAAGCAAAACAACTCACCAGTATCCTCACTAGTGAGCCATATCTCACACACGCCCTCGCGAAACGCCTGCCGGGCCCGCTCCACGATCTCCTCCGGGGGGTAGCTGCCGAGCTCCCCCCGCGCGTGCTTCGTCTTGCAGTACGTGCACTGGTTCAAACACCCGGTGTTGATGGGGATGATTTCTATGAGAGGGTTCTTGCGGACCTTCGGCAGCAACAGAGACGCGCCGCCAGCCTTTCGACCTTCCTTGGTCTTTTTCTGACCGAACAGACGAACCGTGTGTCCTGAATATAACAAAATACGATTATAACTTCAGTGACCAAATTAAAATACAGTTTATCACAAAAAGAAATGTTTTTTTTATTTTAATATCTGGCAAACTAGCGAACAGCTCATGGTAACGCTGATGGTAAGTGTTAATGATAAGTGGTAATGGTAAGTGGTCACCGCCACCTATGGACATGGTAAACTCAGATCTTTTTATCGTATGCGCTTGATGATGATGACAATTATTTATGCTGTTTTACAATACATAATTAAACCCATGTCCAGTTGTTAACAGAATCACACAAATATTGGTTATATACGAACCCTTGAGAGTCTCTTCCACGATCTCGACAATTCTGTCTATCTGCTGAACGCCGACTACGCTGAGTCCCTGCAGGTACGCGGCCCGCGGTGCCCCCTGCGGTACGCAGCCGGCCACCACTACGTGAATGCCACGGCTCTGACCCAACTCTATCTCATTTCTGGTAATGAAATGAGCTAACTTTTAACATTTCTCGACAAAATTTATATCCTTTCTGATATATACACAGTTCACTGCGTAATGCATAATTTAGGATGTTAGCAGAGCAAGATAAAAGGCACAGGATATCGTATATGCGTGAGTTTCAACTTGTAGTGCAATTCAGGGAGCCAAAAAGGTTACCAAGCACTACAACTTTCTATTGATATTAATGAATTGAGCAGCAAGTTCGGGCGCCAAGATGATGTTGCAAAATTTTACTACTTACAACAGATGACGTCATTGTAAGAACGAATGACGCTATCAAGTTTCCTACGTCAATCATGTGTAAATGCCCTACACTTGTATGACAGATTTTTTTATGTAACTTTAAGCAACTTTGAGTATCAGTTCCAAGGGTATTAGGGCTAATGACACTAACTACTGTGGGTTTTTGTCGTAGTCTAAAGTCTAGATAGACAAAATAAGTCTCAGTTGTCATCTTCAGTGGTTTTCTAGTAATCTATTGCAATCAGTGAAGTTATTTAGTGTAAGCTGAAATCTGTTCTGTTCACGCAACTCAATTCTTAGTATGTCATTCCTGTTAAGAAGTGTTAAGGGGCTCCTTCCAACACTCTCTCTAAATCAACTTTCCAAGCTCAAGCTGTACAACAGACAAGCTCAAGGCATTACATCCCTTTTTTGTAGATCACTAGATCACATAACGTAAGCCAAATTTGTTGTGTCAAGCACTGTAGTTCGGTTTTTTCTACTTCACTATCTACTACCCTCCTAAAAACTAACCGTGAAATTATATTAATATAATTTACTCTTGAGCCAGCTGGAGCATGTTGATTTACCACCTTCTTTGTGATCAGCAATGCTTCTGTGACATCCATAATGTTCCAGATACTGATGGTTCGCAATGACCACTGCCCATCATTATATCATATGAGTTTATCCACTGTTATTTTAGAATTACCAGACCTACCTCCAAATCTTTTCTTTAGGATCATAATTCCATTTCAGATGTTCATCATTCATCATTACTATCTTTGTTAGACTCAATCTGCATCCAAAAGCAAGTTTATTGAACCACACTAATGACTTCAATAATGTAATTGTTATTTTACTTACTTGAAGTGGTCTTCAGCCGGGCTCTTCACTGTGCAAGAGTTGAGCAACCATAACTGTGCTTGCCATTTATCCTCAGTCAGCTGGTAGCCTTGTGCTGCCAGTAGTCCTGCCATATACTCTGAATCTGAGTTGTTGTGTGCACATCCCCAGGTCTTCACATAAATTGTTTGTGTGCCTGAAATACAATTATCACTATAGGGACCGTGTGGGAATAGGATTTGTTTATGTTATACACTGGTGCTCAAAATATCTGCCCTAATTTTAATTACTTAAGTAAAAAATGTTAAACCAAATGATTAATACATCTTATGATGTCTACTGATTAATTATGTTTACTTATTTCAAATAAATGTTTACTATACTGACAGTGAACTTGATATTTATAGTAGACTCCTAATTAAAATAGAAAAACACACTACTAAAAAGAGAAGTTAAGAGGAAGCATCAAAAAATGCAAAATAAATTGCTAGTGTCATTTGCGCTCATACCCTCATCATGTAAATTTTTTAAACATATAGTGTAATCAATAATTTTGAAGTATAAAATAAAGATTTATGGTAACGAAAAATGAGTAAAAGATCAGCATTCTTCCGTCAAATTCCTCAGAAATCCCTGGTTCATGGTCTATATTAATATTTCGTTTTTATACGAAAAGTTGCTATTTATTGAGACGAAAGTTGTTAAAAGTTATTAATTTTTATACAATTATCGCCTGGGTCATTCAATTCCTGTCGGCGGTTTTATTATTAGAATATAATTTAATACGAAATTAACTTCATAACTAGTAAATACTCATTAAAAACAATGTAAGAGGTTATAATACCTGGTACAACGCTCTCTAGAACTATCTTTTCCACGGTTTCCACATTCTTAGACACACGTTTCTTGGACCGCACAGTCACATTCTTTCTACTTGAATATCTTTCTTTCGGCGTAATGTCTTGAGAAGATATTAAATCTTCAATATCGTCAATAATTTCTGTAAGAGCGCCAGGCATTTTAATTTTTACCATAAACAAAAGCGACTTCTATCAACGTTGACTTATAACAGAGTATATAAATAACTCAATGTCAGGCCACTAGTGACATTAAACCATTGTATCGGACCGATTTCAAGGACCGATACGTCCGATTTCAGGGTATATCGTCGACCTTTTTAATAAAACTACCAAAGAATGACTGTCAACTTTATTGAAGTATCATAGATTTATGGCATGGCTAATATTTGAATTTTGAGATCACAAAACAGTTTTATTTCGTATTATTATTATTATGCACTATTAAAAAGAAACAAATAAAAAGTAGGATAAAAAGAAAGATATTTGTTGGAATAGAAGAGTGGGTTCGCGTTTCAGATTTTAAACACATAACTGATTTATAATATGATGTAGTAAATAAAATTTGTATCTTTTTTTATAAAAGAGACGTATTTAATGATTTGTGAGATAAATATTTTAATCAGTGTTTCCGTTATAAGCCACCCAGCATTTTTTCCGAGGAGCTGAATTTTAAATTAACTCACAATTATACCGGATCATTAGCAAATAGCAAAATATTAATATTTACAGTATTCAATCCTATACTGGTTTTGGTTTACCGATAAAAAGCTCATTACAATAGAACCCCAATAAAATCGTCGCATCCGATTAATAATAGCGCAACGAAATGAACTGCTTAAAGAATACCATAAATTACGTTAGGCTTTATGACCTAGTGGTAGGGTATAAAATCGTTTATTAACTGTACGACGGTGTTTTATAGTGATAACAATGGGTCGTACAGCTGCTATGGATATGGTGTGCCCTTGGCCTTAGCGATCGGCATTGGCGCCTTTATTCCGCCACAAATAAATAATTATAGAACCACTGGCGAAGTGATTTGTTACTCTTATACATTTGCTATATCAGCAGAAATTGCGCTGATGTTTGCTACAGAACCTTGTTATTAAAAGCCTAAGAGGAATAAGCTATTCACCTGTAATAAACAGCTGTTCGTGCTATATTATTGATAAGTTATCAATGCATCTCTAATGTCTGTAATAAAATATAATCACAGCAAATCGATATTAAGAAATTATAAATCGACATTAATTGTTATAATTTTGAACTATATGTACCTAATTTTTTTTACCTAAAGATTTTTTTTTTCAATTAATCAATACAGGTATAACTAATTTCCTATGTTACAAGTTAATATTATCTCCCTAATCACACCACAAACAGGCATTTCGGTATCATAAAAGTTAATTATTATTAACATATAATTAAATAATAAGAAACAGAATCCATATGTTTACAATACAAAATAAAATAATATTAAATTAATTACATTCATTGGGACGACGGATTTATTAATTTGTATTTAATTTTATTTATTTTGTGTTTGTGTCTTAAATTATTTTTTGTTAGTTTGTGTGGTAAAATTAATGTTAATAAATACACAACACTCCAATATGTACAGAGATTATCTACATTGCTATTTGAAGGATTAAGTTAGTGTTTAAAAATAATTTCAATTATATTTTGCAACAACATATATATATATATATATATATATATATATATATATATATAT
>PDGT01000037.1:2458200-2482138 GCA_003671415.1 Megathymus violae | reverse complement strand
TCCTGCATTCCGACCGAGGGATCTCGGATCGGTCCTTAGGTTGTGACCGGTTTCACCAAAAACCCTAATGTTGGAACTGATACTGCATCTATGTTATATCTTCTGCTGAATTCCCGTCCATCTGACAACCAGATGACGGTCGGGGCTCCCCTTGGATTATCTGATCATTAGGAACTGCTCTGCCTTTGATGCGATCCGAAGGTTTTAGACCTGCTGCAATATATCGAGTCTGGCATTATAAGTCGAAAGATTGGGACGTTCTCGGGGAATTCCTGGTTTCTTGAAGGCAACTTTGGTTTGCTTTGGGGAATCTAAACACATGCCCTGATCTAGTAGAGGATGTGACATGACAGGGTATGGACTGTTTTATTCCCAACTCTGTGGTATCCATTGGTGAAAAAAATCAGCTCGGACCTTGCTCTACGATATCTAGTCGCAAGCATGCTACTTACCAGGCCCAGGCATCAACATCACACAATGGGAGAGCTGGTTAAAGAACATGATATTTTAAAAATATGTCTATCAAACGATCTCTGCAGTCTCTTAACGTCAAGAAGACGAGTGGGCCGGATGGATGTTAAGGCTAAGATAGTTTCTAACAACTGGGCATCACATACATCACTGCGAGTCACATACTAATGCTTTACATAGCACAAGTCAGGTTTCATATATATCTCATATGTGTTCGAACCCTTGGACAGAGGCGTCAATATACAACTGTGCTCAATCTATTTGACGCCGTACAAAAACAGGCCGGAATCATTATGCCTTACATAGAGGTATAGGTTTCCTATGTCTATTCTATCAGCATTATAACAGTTAGTGCTCCGAGGAACTGTTGGACCTGATGCCCACGTTACCCTTTTATCACCGCAACACCTGCCGAAGAATGAAGTTAATCCACAGCGATTGGATCGGTGGCAATCCGCCACGACTCGGTTCTCGTCATCGTTTTGACCGCGTACATGCAAATTGTGGAACGAGCTTCCTTCTGAGGCATTCCTCGAGCTTCTCTAGGGCCGATAACTACTGCGTTATTGCCTATGTCCATGGCACCATTTCCGTTTACGTGATCTGTAAATTTATTAGAACTGTCAAAGCAACTTATTATGAAAAGTTTTATGCTTCACATAAATTCTCTTTTCTCAATACCACGATGAAACTAACTGTCGATGCTCTCCGTCTGAAAAAACTTAAATACGACAAGTAATTACTCATAGTGTGGTCAACGATTTATTGAAATGTGCTAAGTCATAAAACTCACTGACTCGATTCACGGTACAACTATCCGTGAAGAACCATTATCTAATAAAGTATATTATGTAGATAATTTGTTGAATAATTTTAACATTACAGTCGTCTAACTGCCGGTTCCAATACGGGACCAAGCCTCAAGTAGTTCAAATACTTAATTACTTAATACTTACTTAGTTATAACACTCAATTGAATATTTCAACGTAAAGTAGGGTATATTAGGTATATTAGTCAATCACCCACTAATTGTAACAATTTATTCTATTCAAATGACCGTTAGGTTCAAGATATTGGATTCTAACGAGCGTGACGAACACGGCGAGAGCTTCATCATCATTATATTCTAACATTATTCAAATTAAGATAGCATATTCTCTTTAAATTACCTTTTTTCAGTTAAAGTTTATTGACAAATATGTCGTACGAGTTATAGATTTCTTGTACAGACGGATTAGATGTACTTTCCTATGTGCCGACGGCGACGTCCAGTTAAATGAGTTAGCTCATAGTCAGTTCGGAACAAACTGCGATGCCAGATGCAGTCGCGCGGGAACTCTAGCCGAGGGTGGTTATGTCGCTTGAGCTATTAACTTTACGTGCTGTGTCCTGAGTGTGATAAATAGTTCGATTGTATTTATTTAACTGAATAAACGGTAAGTTTTAAAAATGTCTCACCGTTTATAATTTTGCGTAAGATGCTACAAAAAGGTGTTAAAATGTCAGAATGTTAAACGTTCGTGAATATTTAATCATTGTTGACTAACAATAAGATACATTAACTGCTGTAGGCGGTAGGGTAATCTTTTTTGTTATTGTTTTTGGATTAAGAAGATCTGGACTGTTTTGTTTGAATAATTTACTCGACGTTCTCGTATTTATAATAACGGATTTAAAGTAACGTGTTTATGTAGGAACATGTTAGCAACTATTCCCGTAAAACGATACACAGAATTTACAAAATTTACTTCGGTTTTATTAAGAAAATAATTATAGATCATTTATCATCGTTTTTGATTAATTAATTATTTAAGTGAAAATTAGTTACTTAACTAGAAAAGTACAATTTTGGCCGTATTGGGGCGGCCTAGAATACTCCCCCCAATTCCATGCTGGCATAACAGGGTGTCGTAAGAGGCGACAGAAGCCAGCCAGCTTGATGGTAGGGCTTCGCGTAAAGATTATATTATCAGTATTATTATTAAGTCATTAGTTTTATTACTGGTATTATTATCTTTTCGTGAAGCCCGCCTGGCTAGCTACCACCCTCCTGCTTGAGTCAGCTGCCAAACGACTCGTCGTGTTCCGGCTGGGGGCTTGAGAGCCAGTTCATTAATTCTTTCTTACCTTCTAATTTCCTAGCCGACAACGCATCAGTGATACCATTGGCTTTGCTGATGTCCATGGGCGACGGTGACCACTTACCATCAGGTAGCTCGTCTGCTCGTTTGTCGGCTATTAACATAAAAAAAAACAGTAAATAGGTAGGTAGTCATTTATCTCGCAATGCAATGACTTAAAATCGACAGTTTATTTAAACGTATAGAACGTGTATAACTAGATAGCTCATATACCTAATTTGTTTTTTACCTTTACCTACAACTTTACTCGACTTCCACGGAAATATTGTTTTCCTGTCAAAATTATCGTCATCGATACCTAAGTGAATGTAGCCAAAAGGATTTAATTGAAATGGGAGGGGGCTGCGAATTCAATTTGATTTGTTTAGTTATAGGAAACATTGTAGATCAATGAAAAAGAGGATACCTACTGAAAAATGATGTTTTTGATACGGCTCTTGAAATTATAATTGTCTTGCGATTTTCGTGTGTCTCGGGTGTTAAACGTTGCATCAAAATGCGATCCGATTCTATATTTTAACCGAACAGCAATCATGAAAGTCCGCAGTACTTGTAGATTACGAAACAACACGATCCCTCAAAATCGATATCAAATATAAAGACTATATTGATGAACTTTATCATTGTTATTCAATAAAAGAATATTGCAACAGACAATATATTATTTAATAAGAATATACATTATAGTTAATACGAATTCTATTTCCTGATTATAATAGGTACTGGGATCTTAGTAATTTGTACGTTTCCGTCTCTAGTCATGTCTCGCACGGGGTGCCCGGGATAGACTCCTTCGCGACTTTGTTTCGCCAGTCAAGTGTGGACCGGAGCCCAACAGTGGGTCAGCTGTGACGATGATGATAGTGATTCAATTTATCTGGAAACAAAACTAGATTAAAAGAAGAAAAACAAATCGAGATAAGATGAAATACTTTACTCAATAATTAGTTACGTTCCTGATGATCATACCAGTAGGACGCAAGCCTAATAATGGAGAGAATTAGAAATTCACCACTTCTGGCGGCATCTAAATAAAATAATTCGTTACATTAAGTACCTGTGGACGTTACAGCCCATTTCTTAGCAACCGTCCTGGTCATGGGTATTTGTGATGTGTCATTTGTTGACCTACGCCAACCGCAATGGTGCTGCGTGGGTGTGTGTAAACAATTATTCACAATCAGATGATCAAATTCAGGTCAAGGTATGAACTCTATTAAGACAGGACATGACAAAAAAGTCGAGATGAAGGAAATGATGGGATAGGTGCTGTTTACAAGAAATTAATTATTAAAAGACATAAAACTTGAAGCGTTTTATGCTGTGAGGACATTTATAATGAATAAGTGTACGTATAAAGTGCACTTTAGTACATTACTGATGTTTGCTATTGTTGTTTTTGTTTAAGACGCATCGCTTACTAACTTCTTAATTCAATGACGTTAACGTGTGTGCGGAAAAGCAGTGTATATGTAACGTTCCAGAGTCCTGCGCACGGCTGGTGTGGGACGCTTCACGAGGCAGGGCTTCGCACCTTGGCCCTGTTATAGTATCTGTTAAGCGGTGCACACATGCGTCTCGTTATACAACACGCGACATAAGGGGTGAAGTTTTTATAACAGCAATAATTTACTAATGAACGATCACTTGATCTATAAACGCAGCAATTGTGTTTCAAATTGATTCTAGCAAACAACAATCAGTAGTGTTTAGTATAAGCATTTTTTCAATCAAATAGACACTTATATATGTTAATTTACGCTTAAAGCCTTCTTCAATAATTGAAACGCAAATAATGCTTAGTATACAATGCCTTGGTTTATTTTCTGAAGCCTTATGTGAAAAATGTGAACAAACATTTTCGATGACCAACCCCTTCGACATCGCACTAGAGCCATTTTATCTGTATTTTTCGTATCCACCATGATATTATTGGATACTTTTAATTGTTTACCTCTGGATGTAGCTTTCGACGAGTTACAGGCCGTTAAAGAATACTTGCCGTACAATGACGTCACGCCGCGACCAGAATCTCGTTTTGGTGGTAACGAAGCGTCCAGACGAGCGGGATAACCGCCTTCTATTCAGTGTCTACTAGCTACGTAAACAAAGATGACACAGACATACGATACACCGCGTACAACATGCCGCACGTGCCATCCGAACGACCGACCACCTGTCGTGTATTGTCAAAATGCGCTCATCAAAAAAATGCAGCTGTCTTTTTTCATCTATCGCGCTGGGGCTCAGTTTTATGTATGTGTGTATGATGAGCATGTATTGCATGTCAGCCTTAATCCTATAGTATCCTAAGAAGGTAAATGCAGTAATCGGCTACATTAGCAAATCTGTACATTGATATGTTACAACAAACCATTTTGCCATTAATTAAATTGAACCCGGCATGTATACGCTGCATGCATATCTGAAGATTACAGTGTTTGAAAAGATTATTCGATTGCTTCTTTCTGCCAGAAAACGCGAGTCCAATAGCCTGCAGTTGTAGTCTGTGGATCGTCATATCCAACTTCTATCTAGATCACTGACTAAAATTGAATGTAAACAGTAAGACGGGCTAGATTCATACATGGAGGAGTTCAAATTGAAACGTCCGAAATAGGTTATCGTTCCGCCGAGTGCGATTGGCTATTTAATTGCCGGTCCAACACTCGTCAATATTCGCACACTTATCGCGGGTCAGGGGCTATCGCCATCTTAAATTGCGCCCTAAATCATGCAGAGCAGACGCTTCGCTTACTAACTTATCATGGACAATTGGTTAATATTAATATATATGATAGTAAATACACTTTTGGAAAAAATCATAATTGAATTGATATCTATTCAGCATTGCTTCCCTCTGAAGACGAAGTTAAAATGTCTCCCTGTAAGTTTGAAAGACACCATCCAGGCAGGTGCTAACTGTTGTAACAATAAAATCATCTGATGTTATTTCAGGTATTGTACATTTTTATAAAGTACAAAATATCTAAGTGTGAATTATCACGGTGCAAGAACTCATAATGGCTCCTTGTCTCTAATATGTCCGAAAACACTGGGCACTATCGAGGCCTAGTGTAATTTTGATAGGATTATCATTTATATGATATTATTTACATGTTTATGTTATTATAAAATATTATTCTCCCAATATACACAATTATAAAAATAAATACTGCCTCCTAACATTTATCTCAAAACTAAAGTTTGTGGAACACTACTCCGTCAACACATTTTGCACGATTTATTATTTCATTATGAAGAGATGTCGAGTACACAAGACAAGTGTTCGTTAGGTTTGAGTAGACCTTAAATAAAATACTACATAATATGTATACAATACTATATATATATACATATATAATTAGTATTTTTTTACATATGGTTTGATTTTCTCCTAAATTAGGTTACTTTAAATTGACCTGCTTACTTACTAGTACTTATGTTCATTTGCTACAACTTTTAAATAATATTCTTCAATGTGGGTATATACAAGTTCAGCTATTTTTGATTCCCCGGCGATCTTGTGGAGAAAGGAATTGCAACAACAGTCGGCATTCCGTTCTCGGAACCCGACAAGTGAAGTCGTCTCCCTGGTGTTTGCGATGTATAAGTGTATAAATAGTGCCAGAATAAAATACCTAAATAATAAACAGTGCAAGGTAATGCTATTTTGTAAATTTAACATTTAAAAGCCAAAAGATCTATAATTAATAACACGATTCTATTCCGTAGTAACCAATGTAATTCTGTCTAAAACAGTTTTCCTTACACTGCATTCAAGAAAAACAACAAAAAAAATACTATTTTATTTGTTTTATTGTATATTAAATAAAATATTTATTTCAATTTATTTAAATATTTTATAAGCGTGTTTCAATAATTTATAAGCGTGATAAATAAAACAGAACTTACGAACAGGTCGGTACGTAAACAGGACTTGACCCATGCGCTACATTAGAATTATATTATCACACAAATTTATGATGAGTAATTGATCTGATACTGGCACATGACAACCAGAGAATGTCCCGCTGCTGGACTCTGGTCCAGATCAAATTCAGAATGCGATTAGTAACGGGTTACCGAATTCGAATGTTAGACTTCATACACCTTTCAGTATGTTACTACGGTGTCTTACTTAATGTTCTTTGAAGAACCGCTGCAATGTCTGACTTCTTAGTGTTTTTCGGAGCTAGTGTGACATGGATCCTGAAAATGTTCACGTGATACTGAACTATGTCTCAGTAATATGGTGAGAGATTACTTCAAACGAGCAACGAGCACTAATAATGCAGATTCCTGGGGCACTTTCTCTCTGCAATCCAAACCTACATCCAATCCAGACTCTAGTGCATCTTTCGTTTCGACGCCTAATAACGCAAGTAGACCTAGTTACACTTAGCATACAACATTACCTGCTAACGACAGTACATCACGAAAAGGCCAGCTCATGCTAATTTACAAATTGTCACCGTGTTCAGTGGAAATAGTTCGCAAGGTAAACCAAACAACAGAAGTCATTAGGCGTTTTCGTGGCGTCGTGCTAACGCCTTGCGTCACTAACCCGTCACTAATTACTCGACGCATAACTGGCCCAGATATCTTACAGGGTAAAGTAACGTGATTGCCGTGGTGAATTCTATGGAATATAGGACGCAAAATTTGTAATGTGGTTCTCAGAAGATGCAGTGATGCGTGCAAATGGGTATTTGAGAGTAAACTACGATGATATGCTTAGCCTGCAATATGAAACTTGCATTTCTATGGTAGTCGATATACTACATATTACTTTGAATTAGTATTGCACTTTGACCAGAGGACCTAACAATGTCCTGATTTTAAGCGATGTAATTAATTGAGCATGTAGATGATAGTTTTTATTTTTATGCTCGTTTTAGTTTCGAATTCTATAGTTTTGATTCTGACTTGCACAAAATACTGTTTTCGTAAGCCAAGCCAAGATTTCAACGTGAGAAAATAATTCTCGCATACACGAGTTTCTAATTCTAGTGTAATTTTAGTTGTCTTACTATATATCATGCTCACCTCATAAAATTCTGTAAAACAAGTATGGCATGTTAAGTGCGAATTTAAAATAAATTATAAAACAAAATTATTTTATGTTCCTATTTTATTTATATTTTTATGAGTTCATTCCTACCTCGTTAATAGAACTCCGAGTAAATAAATCGACTTCAAATTGTCTACGAAACTTTAAAAACAATAATTTAATAATATTCGTCGCAATAATTACGTTTTCTTAGATTTTGTGGTAAATCTCACGCGTCCCTAAATAAGCTGCGCTTGAACGAAAATACACCGAGAAATGAAAATGTTGTTTATGGCCGTTCCCTGAACGATGTTTCTGTTCAATTGAAGAGATCAATTCATCTTTGGGACTAAAATACGAGCACTTGTGCTCTCGCGCGGAGTCCGGCTGTCCAAGTTACGTCATGGTTTCACAATCGACCATTTTGTTTTTACCAGACCGTGCTCTTCTAGAGTTTTATGAGTGGACGCTTGAATTGGCGAGTGTCTGTCAGCTTCCCGACTCAATATTATACTGTCCGGAGTTGACGATCCGGAGTTCGTACAGCTTTAGCTCACCGATAACTGGTTCGCAGCTACGTTACGACAATGACGATTACATTAATGCTTAAGCTTTATTAGTATAGACCTTCGAACTTGCTCTTATGGTTTTAACAACGTCGAACATGTGTACGTGGGCAATTTGGGAAATGGTTATTTTTTTATCGATATAAAATCCTTTTTTAGCTTTATTACCTACCGTTTGTTGAAGCGACGTAAGATCGAGTGTCTAGTATTGTTTATTTACTAAAAATGTATAAAACAATTTTATATGACTCCCCAACTTAGCTTTTTTTTAAAGTTGTGGTGGGATACAGTATCATTGACGAAGACAACACGCAATAAATAAATGAAATTGAATTCGATGAAAGGTGGCATACAGAACTTAATCATAATACTATAGAATTTCAAATTGTATCCAAATAATGTAAAGTTGTGACAATGGTAGAATCGATGCTCCGGTTATTAATAAAATACGTAAGAGCTTCGGTGTACATTGCCATAGTACTTCGTTTAAGTAGGTAATTAATAAATCTATCATTCACACACTTAATTATATCAATAATCTTTTACCAACGAAATGTTTCAGAACCAGACAATCAATTCCTTTTTGGTAGCATGCTTACAGTCTTTTTCTTCTGTTAGGTTTACTTATTTTCATATTTAAAATTGTTTTTTTGTTTGCATACTTTATTGAAGATACCCCGGCATCTTTATGCCACTAAATTAAATATTTTTACAACCAATTCAGGGCTCAGGAAACGTTGCATGTAAGTCATACGTAAATTTCGTTTCGTATTTTTACCGAAATTAATAGGATACATACGATGATTCAACAACGGGAAAGTCAAGACTCAATTCGAGAGAATCGCCTACTGCTCAATGACTCAGGAGAGGGTTCTTATTAGGGATGCTATGGATATAAAATTTCGGCTCCGGATATTAGATGATTTACGACTTGGAAAAAATATATAATGTTTAACTTTGTTTCTAGGTGGTATTATAATCATAGAATAAATTAAGTAATAAAAACTGCCTAAAATGAGAACGACGCGGCTAACGTAGCGGCCGGTCAGCGTAAATTAGTCACAACTTGCTTTATTGAGACTGCATCTATCTGAAATTACCCGAAACATTTCTATCGGATTCGGTTACGGTTTCGTATATTTTTATTTCAGATACGCGATAGTTTCGGTTACGGTTACGGAGCTCCGTAACATCCCTGGTTTTTATCCTGCTGCCTTTATAGAAACAGGTATACAACCATTCCATAGTGTCTCATTACGATGAGCAACAATAAAATAAAAATATTTCCAACCGAGTGTGTGCCTATTGTAAACAAAATATGTATTAACATGCTCCACATCGGAAATTAGTGGCAACCCATTAATTGATATTCCCTTGGCGTTTGTATCAGTTATGAATGGGTCGTTGAGCTAGTTATACATTTTGTTTTGAAGCTACGGTCAAGCTTCATGACCGTTTCTCTACTGCTAAATTTGTCATTGGGGTCTTGAGATGATGTGAATTCTTGTACTTTATCGAGTGTATTCATTTATTTATCTTTTTCATTATTTTACCTTGTGTATCGAAGAGGAATGTTAAAAAGGTCAAACTTCTTTCTATAAAGTTTAATTTATTTTTCTTATCCTTATCAAGATGTCTCTCGCTTCCTTCTCTATCTTCTATAGCATTAAAAAATAACTGTTTTTTTTTACTTTTTTCTGCAAACTATGAAACTGAACAAAAAAACGAAAAATAACGGATAAGTTCAATCCAAAACACAAAACTACATATTATGATGCATTTACGTATTTGCTTAGTCCCTGGGAGAGCGACCTTCGCTCGGCAGTTTCGTTTTGCAAATTGTATTTTATAGGAGACCGTACTTAGATATAAACCATTAATTAAAATTAACTGCATGTATTCCCAAAAGTTTACGAGATAGCAGTTGTATTTATGACTGTAATAAATAATTATAAAAAATGTATTTTTATATAAAGTCACAACTATATAGGTTAACTCAAGAAGCGAAACCAATTAATTCTAAATAAAAAACGTAAACAAAATCGTAAGAGCTGTTTCCGAAATATGCGCTATAAAGAAGCTTTTACATACGAGAACTCATTTCAATATACAAGATAATCATAACGTCAATTTTTGTACAATCAGGTTGCTTATTAATTATAATAAAATATTATATGCGTCAATACTTACCATCGGGTGGCTCGTCTGCTCGTTTGTCGGCCATTTACACTAAAAGAAGGCATAAAAAACGTACCTATATACGAACACTTCTCATCGTCGTAATATACTGCTCGTTTTTTGATGGTTAAAAATGTAACTTAGCAATAGCAAGTGGCGTGTGTATATTGCCCTGTCCTATTAAATGGTTTACCGTCAACTTGGCTCCCTTTTAGCCCGTACATGTCGTATATCATTCGCTTTACAAACAGACGATCCGCCGGACTTTGGAAGGAAAGTAATAATGTACACTTGTTTATTGTCGCTTACTTTTAATGCGCGCACCACGCTCCATTGCGCGTCTATGTATATTACTCGTACCGTTTCTGTTAGACTTCATAGAACTTAATTCTTTGATTATAGGTAGATTTTTGTCATGGGTATTTTATGGTATTTTGTTTTATTTTATTTTTTTTATTTTATTTTATTTATGGTATTTTTGTCTTCTAGAAATTATAATAGTATTCTAAAATGGTGATTTTTGAAAGGTAAAATGACGAGCGGGTTCAGCGCTAGCCTAGTATTTAGCTCGTCCTCGACGTCCTAGCCGTAAGCATTGATCGTCGTATTCTCGTTTCGGTTTCGTAATTTAACTAATGTTTTTAAAGGTCCATGCTGTCTCGACAACATTGTGGTTTGTGTAAGATGTCTACACACTGAGACGTTTTTAGTTTCAGCGCACATAGGAAGGTTTCAGAATCTCATGAAATGCACCGATACATTTATAGCGAGCTTTAAATTAACAGCATTGATGCCGGTTTGAAATATATCATATTGTGGCCTGGATTCAAATCCAATGTGAACCTCTATTTTTAATACATTCGTCTCAGAAATTATTCAATTGGTCAATAAATCATGGTGGGGAAATTAACAGGCTTCTCCAAGTTGTTCATAATGTTTCCAAAAATGTCTGCATAACTACCAACCCACACATGACCCTGTTACCCCAGTCGGTAGTGAACCTGCCTGCCGAGTAAGGGCTTAAATTCCCGGCCGGGATTATATTATTGTACGGCTATCCCGCCCGCATTACAGGGAATTCTAGTGCGATGTGTGTAAAACAAAAACTAAACATAAATTGGGCGATGAAGACATTCTGATCATTCTGCAAGCCGAGGATAACATATAAGATTTTTCTAATGCGAAATAACAATCGCCGTGGATCGTGTACACTTCATGTTCTTAGTGCGATCCCCTTCTCGTCATGTTACTTCCTCTGCAACTGCAACATCGAACAAAGTAAATGTAGTAAATGGCGTAAGTCTTACTTTAATTCGTTACTTTTGTAGAGTTTCTCATACTTTTTCATTACGTGGCTAACTATGAACTAATGAACACGGTCCAAAGGTACATGTAATGGATCGTCTAAAAAAATAGTACCACTGAAGTGTTATTCGTATAAAAGCCTAACCAATTAAGCCATCAAACAATGTTCTAGTCATTACGACCCGGTAGGAACTGCGTTGTAGCGCGCACTTACATCAGGGTTACACGTTCGTTGATATCTCTTTATAATAGTTGTTTTTTAACTTGCACTACAGATTAATTAAAGCTCTTCAAGAATCTGTTGTATATGTATCATGTTTGCCTTCCGTTCCTTAAGACTAAGACCAATTTTGAGAATCATTCTTAATTGAAAATTGTAGATTGCGTTTAAGTCAGGTTCGAGAGATTTTAAAAAATCAAACTGTCAATAATATATTAAATGTTCTAGTTCTGTTCGAACAATATCTAACTCGGTCTTACTGTCAACGTTTCAGTTGTTTTTTTTTTTTGGGTTATTAATAAAGGTACAACGTTATCAACAATAACGATTTACGTTTAAATAGATAAATATAACGAGTGTGCCTCATTACCTACTGTTACCCTTCACTTACCCTCCCTGCTACCGAATATAGCTTTGATAGAATCACTAAAAGGTATAATTTTGATTAGTCAATCAAATCAAGCATGAACGCGTTTTTTAAAAATTCCACCTATTTTAGGAAATCATTCTGCAATACTACTACTTATTTAAAAACATTGATTTAACGCAGCTTTTACAAAATTACAAAAAAAAAGAAAAAATTAAAAGATTAAAAAAATACAGTAGCATGCATCTATTAAACTTTATATTGGTTAGCAAGAAGGAGGAAGAGCACTAGTTCTTTATAAAAAATGTATTTTTAGTTTTAATCAAAGTGACAACCCTACGACAAGCAACGTTTAATAAATACAATTCGATGTATAGCCCGCCGAGCTGTTAGCAAATTAGTGTTGTCCGCAAACAACTGAACTATCGATAGAACACACGAGTACCTATGTAATTGACTCCAATCGTTAACCGGCAGCACTTTCAGCTACTGTTCGCGTCTGATTACGGAAACTCTGTATAGTCCCGACACATTATATTATTACTAAACAACTATTAAGTAATCGTTGATACATATTGGCAATTTGAACATTGCAGAATTATTAGGAGTCTTAAACATATGTTTTAATTTAAAATCACTCACACGATGGTATCCTCAAATCGATAAATTCCAAATTTAATAGTAATTGGTCAAAATCGCCCATGGATACATACGTGTAATACTTCGAGATTTGAAAGTGCCTTGCCGGCCTTGAAGGATTCGTTTAAGTGTTTGTTTTTAATGCTTTGTAATGGAGCAGCAAGGTCGAACATGCTCGAGTCTCCTCAGTTCTGATAAGAGGCATATTTCGTAATAGATTGAAGCCAAGAAATCGAAGCGTTAATGGCTTTATGGTATTTGTGTACTCGATCGAAGAAGGCGTCATTCGGGGACGGGAGATGATCGTCAAGTTTACGCGAACGTTTCTGTGCTGCAAAGGACAGGATTAATCTCCGTGATTGATATTATACTACAGAGGCTTTGGAGCGGTCTTAGATAATTGAACATGCAATTCCATCCTTCCTAATTATTTTTCACCTATACTTGGCATACGGGTCTACCAGTCACCTGATATTAAGTCTTCACCCAAGAATATCCATAATCCAAGAACATCCATAATATTTGTAGCAACAAGGAAGCGGCAAACCTTCCGTAACTGGCTCCGCAACTTCGACACACTAATAAAGCCTTGTATTACCTCGTCAGCTAGTAACACGGTGCTCTATCAGGAGATTAATAAAGCCCCTAACGCGAATATTCCTATTCCAGTAGCGTGATCCTGAACCTTCTAGACCTATTCAATTGTGAGGAGAATCCGTGTCTTATATAAACCACTAATTAGTGATACACAAGAACAGAATACGTTTGACAGTCAATCAATAAAATAAGCAAAATGTTTCTGTGAACGCCTTTAATAAGGATGTGTGACATGGGGGATCGGCCACTTGAGAGGGCATCACTCATTAATATATCGTTTGTATGCGGAGCCAGGACATCGCCATTACCACGACCATTCGTCCTTGGTGTTATGTTATGAGCTGTGATAGCTTTACTGCACATTATAGCTATTCCAAGAACATATCGTGCACAAATAATTATTAGTAAACGTCGTCGTATTTTACATTGAAGTAGTGGCTGCCTTCGCTTCGCTTCAGAAAACGTCTCACGTGTCACCTAGCACCGGCATTGTTTTAGGAATGGGTTTATCTAGTTTTGTGAATAAAAACATATCAATTTATTATATTAGCTGTGTAATTATTATACTAGCTGCAACCAGGCGGTTACAATTTCATTAACTGCATCTTAATAGAATTCCCATATTACTGTTCTTTCCTATTGCGTGAGGACAGATGCATTTCCCGGAATAAAAAATATCCTAGATTTCGTGACCCATAATATAAGTTACTAATATGCCGAGTCACATCTAAATCAGTTCAGTTGTTTTAGTTCCACACGAAGTCTGACAGACCGAAAAAGAATCGAAAATAATATGTTTGACGCTAATATTTATCGATAATAAGCCTAGCTTCATTAAGATTATCAAAAGTTATTTAAGGTACTGATTCGACCCCATTAGAATTTAACTGTTAGTATAGATTTAGAAACAGTGACATTTGTAATAAAATAAAATACAACCTATCCCTGTTGACGACCCCATAGCCCAGTTGGTGGTGACCCTGCCTGTCGAGCGAGGGGTCTCAAAGTGTGATTCCCATTTATGGGGCAGACATTTATCTGACAGATAAATGTTTCTTCTCGGGTCATAGGTGTGCGTGTGATGTAAATATCAAGAATCGTTTAAACAGCAACTGAAATCCAGAAATTAATTAATTGCTAGAAAAATAATATTTTTAAATCTTCTGATAAAGATATATTTTCTGCACTTACTTTTTAACTACCGGTTTCAGGGCCCGCCTAAGGTCAATTAGCGAATTATTTGAGGTTCGCGACCAATACTTATGTTAATAAAATTAGATTTAACTATTTTTGTAATGTAAGGTCTATAAAAAGTTCAAATTTAAATAAAAAAATTGTCACTCATAAAATATTTCATAGTTTTATATCTCGTGTAGATCGATTTAATATAGATTCGTTGTAATATTCAGTTTCACGAAAGAAACCACACAACGTAGCGATAGATCGTTCAGTGTGCCGCAACTTCGATATAGTGTTAGTTGTAAGTGGGATATCTAACCAACAGCGGAAATATTAACAAAAAACAGTACGATCTAAAAAGGAAACTGTTACATCAGCAAATAACTCATCGAGATCACGATCGTGCGGCCGGTAAGAAACATTCCAGTTTTTGTTACTGTACGTACTCGTAACAATAAGCAAGTGGGTGAACCCAACAATGCGTTGAATGGCCCCCTTGCGCACGCGCACCGCCGGAAGATGTATGCAAATGAATACAGATGCAGAGATATCTTGGTATTTTCCTTTCCTGAGTGACCAGTACATGTAGTAAAATAACACATTACAGTAAAATGTAGCTATGCTACTGAACTATGATGGAATTGATAAAGCTTATCCTCCCAGTTAGGTAATTGTTGTCTTTTTCACATCGGCTATGCTTAGCACACGTATCAGCTCGGCAAGGGACCGTCACCGTATCAACTCGAGCCGTGCAGTACTCTTCGTATGAAAATTCCTACTGCAACGCACACTGATCGGAATCGTATCATAATCGCCTCGCCTCGGGACAACTCACCAACCGCCGCGCGGCTCCAGTTGAAGCGCTGACGATCCCTTCCCGAGTGATGTGTGCTGTGACCCTATATCATTCCATGAAAATATGAAGGTTTGCCTGCTCGTTTGTCGACTAGTTACACAAAAAAAATATCGATATCAATATCGCTATATTTATTTGTGCATATTGCTGCAATTTTTCCTTTTCTACGATAGTTTCTATATTGTTTTGTAATAATTGCAACATATAATCTACTCTATTATATGTCAGGGTGCGTTGTCACGTAACAGATAAATATATGTAACTTTTATTTGTTACAGGTACCTACGCAAAACCGTCTCGAGTTACTACTACTCGAGTTATATCTACTGCTTCTACGACTGTAGTGTTATATACAAGTTAAACTTGACGAATCCGTTAAAATGACAAGGACACGGTCAGACCGTGCGAGTGACGTGGTGATGACGTGTTAGTTATCGCTAACGACAGGCGACCAGATTATCTACAACATGGATATGCACAACTCGACGCTGGCCACTACGTACCCCCGGGAAGCCACGGTGATGGCCGCCGTCTGCGCTTGCATCTTTAGTTTAGTAGGCGTAGTAGGTAAGTGATTTATTGATCAACTTCCTTTCCTATTATTCATATTCAGAACATCATCATCACTTCAGTATGTAACAGGTAAATCACGATTTGAACCATAATGTAGGGGCAAGTTCCTATAATCTATCTATCTCGTGATACTGGTATAAATAATCTACCACAATTAGACCCATTCAACCCATAAATATTAATCTACGGCCTCGCGGGTTTGTCGCTTACTCAAGATAAGTAATGTTAAGTGAGTCAGTCCAAAAGAGAAATGGACAGATAACCGATAGCTGTATTGGATACATACAATATAGGAACCGGCCGTTAGTAAATAAATCATTTGAAAATCCGTGACACCGATTATCCTTAATATTATATAACTTGTTCTAAAGGTTACGTAATTATGATTTGAGATACCGATCTACTGATTTTGTGCAATCATTGAATCAACAAGCAATCGAAGCGTTCACAGGCCGACGGGTTATGTAATTATCGAGCTTCAAGCAAGTTCTAGCTAGTCGGTTAATAAGTGACGTCTAGTTGCAAAAATGTCTTCAGCGCTTCCGTGCTGCGAACGGCATGGTGCGGGTGCCGTCGTTATTATCGCTCGTAAGGTAGCTGCCGTTAGGTCGTGATGGTTTCGGGTGGTACGATTGGGTTAGTTACTGACCACCAAACCATCGTCGCTGCACTAGCCCGCCCACTCATATTATTGTGAAGTGTATTCTGATACTCCTTATTTATGATGAAAGACTCGTGCCCTGTCATGGTTTGATATATCTACCATCCGATTTAACCAGTAATGAATCTCTAATATCGTTTGCTATTATCAAAGTACGCTTCTCAATATCGTTTTAATATACCTTGTCATTCTTTCACTTCAATATCGTTTTCTGTTGTTTGTTTTCAATTATAATTAATGTCGACTTGGTAGAAAATTATTTTGAACAAACCGTTTCCCGAAATATAAATAATTAGCAGAACCTTTTAATAAAGGCTGCACGTATGTAATTTTAGCGCGTCCATATTGGAACTACGTTTATCGACTTTCGATAGGACATCTTGGTTGCGATAAAGTCATGAAATAAACAATAAATTCATAAAGATTTCAATGGTTGGACCATATGCTGAACTTGAGCCGAATCTGTTATTGCTGAACTCAGAACTCTAGTTACTCTAGGTTTAGGTGATCCAAATATATGTGTATAATCGAATACTTTGCCTTCACCACCCACGTCTTAGTACTGAGCTTAGTGTTTTTCTATACTTAATAATAATTTACGACGACTTGATTTTAGTTGATGTACCTACTTAGAAACTCGCTCAAAAGTTAAAAAAGTGACTGTCAATACGTTGTACTACGTTAAAAATGTAAACTTTAACGTTCCACGAGCCAGCAACTTACGTACTTACATTCGTAACGCCGGACCAGTTCCGCGACTACTATCCGCCAGACGCTGCAGAGCTCCCAGGCGAGGTGAAATATGGCTGTGAATGCAAACGCGACAGCAATATCGAGACATGGGAGTGCGAGCGAGAGGAACTCGATTACATCTGCTTTTTGTCGGTATTTAAAGGTAAAAAAAGTACTAAAATATACTTTTCGCCGTCTCCGATTACCGTCAGAATTAAGCTCAGTGATGCAGTATAAGCAATTAGACAACAAGGACAATTGAAACCATCCATCATCAACAGGGGAGGGTAGTTTGCACTCAGAAATGGATGGTGCCCCTTCCAGTGTAAGGCTTACACCTACAACATTTTCGTTAGAACGAATATCCATTTTCTATGTTTAAATTATATTCATCGTCACTAAAGTGCGTCACCACTCAACGGCCTCACGAAAACTACTTGGGTATACTATATTTTAATACGTTGTTTCAATACAAGGAGGCGGTTATCGACGTTCCGATTAATCTATGTTTACCGAATCGATTAACAAATATAATTGGCCCCAAAACGTGTCGTCTACGTGGATTTGAGTGTCGATACAGTTCTAACGTTTCACTTTGAACTGGACAAACTTGGGTAGATGATGAATGTGACAGTTTAACGAATCGGGAAACACTTGTACGTAAAGTATACTCGGTCACGAATACTCACGGTTGTCTGGATGAGATAGCGAACTTTTTATTAATATCAAGGACCTTCCCGCTCTCGTGTTTATTTATTTTAAACTAAAAGGCTGAATACTAATTATCATGAACTTAACTGCAAAGTGACAGATTTTCATGCGCATTATACCGTCTATTTCACCCCTTAAGGGATAGTAAATATATGTATTTGCTATACGAGCATACATACGCTGTTTCGTGTTAGGTAACAAACGTCACTGTCACCACCACGAGATGGACAGCAACAAAATACGTGAGTACAGACGAGCCAGCGAAGCAATTCCCACAGATGGAGTTTATCAAATAAATTTAGTTTTATGTTTAATGTGTTCTTATAAAATCTGTAAAATTAGCTCACCGCCATCTCATATATCGTTCATGTACAGAAAGTGATCAGTTAAATTTTAATATATAAGTAACATTGTCATTAGGGAAGCATTGGTCATTCCACAACATAGGTAATCCTTGTGTGCGTATGAGCATAGAGCCTAACATTACAACAGATACAGAGTAAAAAAGATTTCACAAGTCGAACGCGTCCGTAGTTGGTGCCAGGCGCCAACTACCGCTTTCTATTTTAGCTTATTTAGGTACAACAGGGGCAAAAGGTGGTTAAAAACAAAAATACCTAAATGTAACTGCCTGTCGTGCGAGGGATCCCGGGTTCGATTCCCGACCGGGGCAGACACTAATGTGACAGATAAATGTTTGTTCTCGGGTCATGGGTGTGTGTCTGATGTCATATTTGTGTATGTCCATGCCGCCGGCAACACAGGTAATCCTAGTGCGGGGGCGTGAGTGTGTAAACGTTTATTTATTTAATGGAAAAACTCAACTAAATTTCTGTCCACGGTGGCGACATCTACTACAAACGTTACGTGACGTCATCGCACTCGTATGTGTATGAGAACGATAATGGAACGCTTTACATTCTGTTTCTAAACTATACAGTGAACTGGTTCAAACCCATCGGTGGCCCCCTGTAGGGTACAGAACCCAACTCGTAATCGGGGAGACGTACACAGTGCTAAACGAGTCCTTCAGTACGAATCGGTGGAGATTTACGCGGAATGAGCTGGAGATGTTGGCTTTGAGTCGAGGATTAAGTCAACCTTACGCCACAGCGGCGTGTCTCAGAGTGCCCAGTCGCTGAGAGCCACATCTGATCACATCTCTGCTAGGTACACTGGAAATGTTTCACGATACGTCTCTGGTAACTGTCGACGCAGAAAATCGCGTGCGATACATTTATTTACGTAAACTTGTTACGTTCGCGTGGTGGAGGTCTAAGCGTACATTTCTTGTTTTCTATCATCGACAGCACTCTGATTGCAATCGTGCGAATTACAAGCAAAAACTAATAACATAACAAGCTGAATCTAATAATATACAAAAATGAACATGCATAATTAAAGTAAAAAAAAAAACTCTTAATTTTCAATTCGCATCGAATATAATTTTGACAAAAGTATTGTAGCGACATCATAATGTGATTGTTTTGGATTGATACCGTTGTTCTTAATATATGCTAGTAAACCTCCCTTCAGAATGAAGCAATAGCACCTGTATTGTTTTAGGACGGACTGGGTTTGTCTCGTTCTGTGAATTTGAAATATATTAATTTATAACTTTTTATTTATGATCGGACTTAAATGAAATGAACTTTGATACTAAGTGATGCTTACTGCAATACATTAGTGAAAACCATAACGTAATCGATCAAGCCGTTTCTGAGATTAGCGCGCACAAACGCACAGACAAACATACACAATAATAGTTTTTCTCGTATATGCTTCATGTACAGAAAGTGATCAGTTACAATTTTATTATATGTATAGACATAAGATTTTGGTGAGAATACTCGAACTACGAGTATATCAAAGCTACAAAGTTGATTGTATTTTCCTCAATGCTTAAAATGTGTGCAAAATTGTAAATAATTTGGAAGTCTGGAAACACATTAAAAACAAGTAAAAAAACCAGTACATTAATATCTATACTAATAAAAAAATGTAACGGGGTCAAATCTAAACATTAAATATTTTTAGGAAATGTAGATATTCTTTAATGTAGATATACTTTGTTATCAATATAGAAGTCAAGACATATTTAATTGGAGTTTTTCACTGTCTGGGTGTCTGTCCACGTATCACAGTAAAACTGTTGAACAGATTTGGATGGATGGCCGTACTCTTTGATACTTTTTGACTCGGCATATGTATTTGTTCCCACGGGATAGGAAATAAAAGTTAACATACTCATACGCATTTTATTAAGAATGCAGTAAATAAAATTACGACTATCTGGCTGCAGCTATTATAATAAATTAATGTCTCTAATTTACAGAACCAGAGAAACACATTTCCAAAACACTACGGGCGCTGTTTCTGAACTAACAAATTTTTATTGTATTTAGTAGTTGATCCCTAGTCGTGTTTGTTACCTAGCATATTTTTTTTGTATTGTCTACAGTATTTCTAGTGTTTCTCGCTCCAAATAGGTTAATTTACTAAGTGTTAAAAATATCACTGGAATCTTTATTGGTGCGTCTTTCTACTCTGTACTATCAATAAGCATAAAAAGACATTATTCGTTTCCCAAATAAATAAAAATAAATAAATTAACGTAAGGTTCACTGAGGTGGATCTAGGGCGGGTTGCTATTATAATATAAAAACGGGTAATGTGACTCATAAATTGTAATCTCCTCGTTCTCCTCCACCCGTTGAAGTTTAATGTTAAATAGTAAATTCACCAAGATATACCTATAAAGTCTGTATACATCTATGTTTTCTTTACTGTAAATAGCCGACAAACAAGCAGACGAGCCACCTGATAAGTGGTCTTCATCGCACACGGGCATTAGTAACACTCGAGCTACATATTACTCATGCGTTGTCATAATAATGTCAATAAGAAGAAAGTTAGAAAGTACTGTAGAAATGTTGTGAGGATAGCAGACATTTGGCCGCGGTAGCACATTGTCGTCGTGTTCATTCTTCACCGACGCGTAAACAACCATTCAACGCCTTCCTCGAATGGATCCAGCCGCACCAGTAAACACTTCAGCTATCGCGTTGCAAGCCACGCGAGCCATAGAGCACACATGTCACGTAACGCAGTATTGTTAGACTCACGCAGTATTGTTAAACTCACAAGTTAATTGAGCTTCGAACTTTGCAACATATCGCGAATACATTAATGAAGGTATTACTTATATTCTAGAGACTTATTGTACTCTCCCACCCGTATAATAATAATAAATTTTATTTGTCCTCAACACAATACTCAACTTATAAGCAGTGAACTTAATTTACGTACACGTTGAGAACAAATGTAACCATGCTCAGATTCTGCCATGGGTCATAGTTGACGCTGCGGCCCATATGTAGAGTTAATTACTATGCAAACAAAACAGCAGCAATTAACAGAGAGAGCAACACAATAATATTATGCACAGTCATCTCAAACGAACCATCATCTTTGTTTATTGACTCTACGATGGGCCAATATCATCAAGGTTACATAACACAACTAAGGAAATATCATATTGAAATTCAATTCCTGCGGTTCCAGCGGATATCATTAGGAACATTAATTGAGCCTAGTTGGAGCCTTCGGACGGCTGGCGGGCGTGAGTCGATATCCTGGTAGGTCTAGCTGCACTCGTTCATGGTTCTTTTCTTTCCAGCGTCTTTAGTTGTAAGAGACCCGAGTCCCTATAGTGATTCAGGCCTCTCCAGATACAAATAGATATTCCTGCTCTCCAGTGGTCTGTGTGTCTTCAAGTGGTCACGTTTTTACCATGTCCCTAATCAACTCGGTGAGGCAACGTAAAGCGTTGTGACATCTGTGCTGTGCTCAGCCGGGTTATCGACACTGTAAATCGATGTGTAAACAAACACATGTTTAATAACACTCTAACAACATGCTGTTATTATCAAACACATCCCGTAATTGACCCTATAATGAGTTCGGTATTCTTTTCAAAATTATGCACATTAACAGCACGCTAGCTTTGAAAAGTTGATAGTATGAACATTTCTTAACAGGTAAAGGAATGTATCAATTTGGTGCCGTGGTTTTGAAGAGTCCTTTCCACATAACACAACTTACAAAATTATCTCCTTATAATGCACCTTGCACTCTCTCCTTATAATATTAAAGATAGACTACAGATTATGTCCTAACTTCAGTGATATGACAGAATCTATATTATAACGGTGTCTAATTTTAGATCTGTTTTACAGTAATATTTCACCGTAGCTCCCGGTGTACGATGCCGCGTGTACTGCGTATCCAACTTGCACCCCAGCTGGGTAAACAAACAGCGATGCGAGTTGTTCCAAATCTGAATTTATGGGACACACCCAATATACAACTGGCCGAGCTGGACACTACACATGGTACGAAATGTCCAATCTGTCACTTTGACCGATTCATAATCGAATCGAGTCGAATATTTGCGATTATGATATTGTTATAGCACCTTTTCGAAACGGTGGTAGAAGCAAAAAATGACGTTCATAAGTGTGTTTACTGGATACCTATATGATTAAATGATTTTGAATTTGAATTTGATATTGTTATAGTAGGCAACGATGTTTTATCTCGATAAATCACAACGGAACGTAGATCTGCCATTAGTATTTCCATTTAGCGGTGTTTAAGAACTTGTATAGGAGTTGTAATTTAATTTCGATATAATTAATGTCTATAGGTTTATACTAATGTTTTAAAGAGAGAGTACGAATTTTGTGTTTCCCCGGTTAGGATTAGGATTTAATCCCCGGAACTACGGCTCCTATTTGAAACAATTTTAACCGTTTGTAAGGTATATTATTCTGGATGGACATGGGTTTATATATAATATAATCTTTATTTATAATCCGATTATATAAAATTGTGAATGCCGTTGCTTAATCGAATAAAATTCGACAGTCTTCAATCGATTCTCTTTTATTGTTTCTTTATTATAAAATAACCACTTGCCATGAGCGATCACGTCTGCTTATTTATCGATTATTTACAGAAATATGTCTAGTGAGGCGCGTTAGACGATGCTGAAGATAGATCTGATACATTCTAATCAATAATAGTTTCATATAAGCAGTGGTCGAACGCAGTCGCCGTTTCTGTCCTGAAGACGTAGACATCCTCGGACGAGGGAGACGACGTCCGATAAAAAGTATCTATTAGAAAAATATAAATACTCGAAATTTTATAGTTCAGCTCCAACTTTTAGATTTTTAAAACGAAATCCCAATTATATATATGTAAGCTTTGTATAATTTAATAAAAAAAATAATGCATGGTTGTAAGCCCGCATCATATTAAAACAAAAATAATATAGCCGCCATTCTATTACTGCCAGCCAAAAGCCGACACTGTAATGAAAGCAACTAAACTGTGGGGTGGCAATTCGTACATTAACAATTAAGCCAAGTAAGTATTATCTAAGGTTAGTAAGTTAAAGTAAGTAAGTATTATCTAAGGATTGTTAAAGGGACACGTATAAGGAATAAGTATTTTTGTTCATCAATAAAATGTGAATATTCCTTTTTGTATTGCAAAGTTTTAAATAAACAATTTTATTTATTTCTGACTGCCGTTCAGCATGACCCACTAAGGCTTTCTTGTGTTCATAAAACATTATCATCTGTTATAATAAGTGGTCGCCTCGTCAAGCAGATCGCAGTT
>PDGT01000037.1:2426453-2458192 GCA_003671415.1 Megathymus violae | reverse complement strand
GGGGGGGGGGGGATATTTAAAAACCCTTCCACCAAACAAAATGGGCACGCTGCTTATATAAATAACTAACCCTAAATAGATAAGGTGCTTGGTCCACACCAGTCATATATATAAGAATCCTTCAAAGTAAAAAATGTTCAGTATTATCTGCTGTTTCAAACCCAAATACATTATAGAACATTATGATCTATGCTCTTTATACCAGACAGCCCCAGATCTAGGGGGGGGGCAAGCCGGGGTCCATGCCCCGGGCGGCAAATTCAGAGGGCGGCCAAATTCACACTTTACAGACGAATGGACAACTTTACTTTGATCATAGAATAAATTATAGTACAAGTAGCTGAAATTATAAAGATGATAAAGGTAAAAATAAATATAAGTGGGCGGGGGCGGCATTTTTCAATTTTTGCCCCGCCTAAAAAAATTGAAAATCCGGGACTGATACCAGAACATCTCTGTACCAGTTGTTACAAGTACGTTCTAATTTGAATTTTGTTACAGAAATTAATTGATTATTATCGCACTTATTCAACTATTTTATAGAGCATTTTTTTTTGTTTTTTGTTTCTAATTCTTTTTTTTCTATGAGCTTCGTTAATATTTTAATTTTTCTATTTCCTCCTTCTTATCTGTCCGTCATTGTAGCAGAAGACGTAATGTAACTGATTAAAACCGATTAACTTGCAATATTTGTTTAGTGAAAAATCTTTATCTAACATTGTATTCTAACATTTTTCCAGTACTTACTACTTGTTATTATTACTCAATTTATTATAAGACACGGATGTTGAGGTTACGCCGCGCCCAGTGCATGTACCGTGACGTCACGCACCAGTCCAGCCTTTCTGGTCTATTCCTGTTCTACGGGCGTACATCAATATCCGAAGGTTTGTTTGCCTCACCTACTCTGTTTAGATTGACTTTTATGAAACGCGCCCGTTTTAACCGTTACTACTACCTACTGTGAGTTAGTGTAAAGTGATAAATGAGGATCGGAAGACGTGTGAAGAATTTAAACTGCAAACGCATTTAAAGTATTCACATTCTGCAAATTTGTAGTTACTCTGTACCATGTTATTGCTTGTCAGTTATGTCAACAAATAGACTTAAAAACTGCAATGTGGTAATCATGATTGTTTTAAAATTAAATGACTCATGCGATTTGAGATCAGTATTTTGGCAGATATAAATATCTATATGAGATACATGAGCTTAATTATTCTCAGTCTTAAGTTCAAATATTGAAATGAAACGCAAACTTACAATAAAACAGGTGCACGCGCAACCACAGCGAACGCAATCATTTCCAAACGCGATATTTTTTAGAGCTTCTCTTTCTATGAACACTCTCAATCTTTGGTTTGTAGCAACCGCCGAAAAAGCAATGATTTGGTTTGTAGCAAAGCCAATATTTGTGAGATGTGAGTCACTTACCAATTATGTCTGAACTGTAATATACAATCAGCTCATGACGTGCTCCATCGCACTCCTCAGAAAGAGAAATTATTTTACACGAGAACATCTATGACTGATATCTGTAAAAAATAAATATGCTCTATTTCGTCAAATTGCTGCCAGTGTACGACTTTCCCAACGAATGATCTAGTATGTACGCGTTCAAACAATATAATTGCTTAGTTTACGTACGATTTTATGGTTTTGTCTCCAGTCTTCAGTTCGAGTACACCATGGTGTGATTTGGTGTTTCATAAATTGTTATTAGGTAATGTTTTGGAACTTAAAATAATTCATTATGAATTCATTTATTTGTGACGTTAGCGTAAGTATAAAATAATTGAAACACTTATGTCGTTTAGCTGTATCGGTGTGTCTTTATCCGTCAATGTATTGGCAAGATGTGCAATTTATATCATTTTTATCGAGTTGGATTTCACCTCATCACCCCGGATGTAATAAGTTCACTACAGACGAATACATAACTGAGTCTATCTGTTCATAACGATAACACAACGATATAGTCTAAGTAGTAATGTAACTTTATTAAATGAATGAACGAATCTTACGAAAGCTGGTATTACTTTATTGATTTGACATTATCAACTTATTAAAGGTATCTCGCTCGTATTCAACATTAACTCTGTTCGGATGACAAAGCTGTACAGTACGTGTAATGTCTCAATTTCATTTTTGATGTTCTTATTTGAGTGTCACGAACGCCTGCTAATGTTACCGTGAAGCAAAGTGTTTCTAGCAGTTTTCAAATTGATGTATTTAGTTAGGAGGCTACTGTAAAGCGATACTTTTTTTATAAAATACCATTGTAATCATACATTTTACGTCATACACATTGCTCGTTATGTACGGGTTAATGTACGCGCGAACGTTCTCTGGCGCAGGACTAGGGATGTTTTGGTGCTCCGTAACCGTAATCGAAACCGATATGCTAAATAAAGGTATATTTGTAACCGTAACTGAAACCAATAAAAAAGTTTCGATAATTTGAGATACACTGCAGAGTATACATGAAACACGTCAAGCCAGTTTTTCACTGCCCGAGCGATAGCTGATAAGCCCAGCTGATAAGCTGGGTGTATCAACACTAGCCGCAATGCTCTGATTTTCAGACAGATTTTATTATTAAATTTTTAAGGCTATTGTATTTTTCTATGATTGTAATACCAGATAATACCTAGAAATAAGTGAAAATGTTACCTTGTACATACATTACATTATATATTTTTTTCCGTATCCTAAATCATCTTATATCCATGACGAAAATTATCCTAAACAGTCGGATAATTCGAAATAATTTCATATTCGTATCCAGATCCGAAATTTCATATCCATAACATGTGCTACTCGGTAGTATCGGAATTCTACTGGCAATAATTGTTGGTACCTAATGTCTGTGTTATTTATAAGCAATATTTTTATTGATATGAATAAATCTGGATCGTTTGGCGGATGTAGTAAGTCATGATAACAACTTCTTTACGTCCAATGACTGTCGTTATTTTTCAAATACATTTCATTATATTTCCCATTATGTGCGTTTGCAATTGTTTTTAGCATTCCTTATAATCGCTCATATATTTGTCTGTCTGTTTGTCTGTCTATTCAAGAAGTTGAGTTTTGGTAGATGTCTAGTTAGAGTTGTTTAACGATAAATTTAACCATTTCGCATTTTTGTAACTTGTAACTTGTTGTCTTGCAAATCTCAACTCTATGTTTATTAATAATTAATAATTAAGAATTAATGATTAACACGTGACGAAGCGATATCTATTGGAAGAATATTATTTCGATCATTAGGTATGGGTAGATAATACAGATTATTTGTAATCTCTTGTTAGTAGTCATAAACAATTGTGAAAATAATAAGTAAAATTCAACAATGACTGATACTATAGAATCTGCTGATTTGGTAGACAAACTACTAGAAACCGGCAGTCAGTAATAGCTACTTAATTTTCATTCGTTGATATGTACATGTATCTAATAATAAAATTAATGTTTTCATTTCCCGCTTTTGGAATTCCGTCAATCGGCACAAATGACTCACTTGCCTTTTCGTACACGACCCTCCGCGGACTGTTCACTCAACGAGCGGGGGCCATTTGAACCCCCGTTCATCCCGAGGGATGCGTGACCAAATGTGCAGATATCCAAAAATTGACATTTTGATCGATGTGCGGCACACACGCCGTTTACGACGCTTCCCTTACACTGGACTGTTAAGGTTAGGGTTGCCATCCAACCGCATTTGTCCTCTTCTGAGAGTCATCTCGATTCATAAACGCCCGAAAAAGCTCGAGCAACTTTGAAGTTCGGAAAAATCCAATATAATGACTGATAGTATTTATAATTCTGAATGAATAGAACGCTAAACTTGTTAACGCGTGATGAAGCGCCCGCACCGCGCCGTGGTATATCCGATTAGATGTTTATTAATTACATTTAATTTCCATTCCATTAACATGTTATATTTACAAACTTGAGTGCTTTCAGTGTAGACATAACGAAGGCATTTAAATTGAGCGTGTTTACTCGGCCAGCGTAATGTATTAGTGTTGGCACCATGTCGCATGTTGGCATGGAACTTTCAGGTGAGATGATATTGCGTATCGATTCAATTCGGCTGAGTGCGGCCACTCGGATAAACTCGACTAATTACAAATATACTCGCCCCATCACCGTCGCCAATTGGTCCAATTATCGATTAACGTTTAACAGGTTATTTTATTTTAGGACTGGTTTAGAAATCCATCTTAAATGAAGTCTTGATAATCACAAACTTAGCCATTGCTCAGCGCGCTGGCCATATGCTCGTTCAGAATTGGTAAATTGCACATTCATTTACAAATATTGTAGCTACTTGGCTTCATAGGTTTGGCTAAAAAGTTTTCCTTAATCAAAACAAGTAACTCTAATGTGTATGTAGTCATTGCTAATGTTGCCAGACTATCGTCAATCAAGAGTATGAATTTTGTCGTAGCTTCGCGATTCGCGGAGATTTGGGGCATTACTACTAATGTCGACTTATGTTCTGCGTATTGTGCGAAATAATAGTACAAAGATACCTCTTTACGCATTTTTTATACCTCAGGACCAAAGCTCCGTGCAAATATAGAGCCTGTATAAATAATAAATAAACACATATATGTAACACATTTGACTCTACGTCCTAACGTTCTGTCACATCCCTGTATGTTGGACCCGATCTCGGGACCGTTGGTTGGACGGCCATAGTCTATTATCTGAGCTAGAGAGCTGTCGCAAAACATACGCACAGATAACTATGCCAGAGAGTATGAAATGGCAGTGTTTTTCTGCTCTGCACCCGCAGCCATATGACAGTTCTGTAAACGTTGTTCCAGGCAACCTGATCACAACGGTGGCGCTCGTAATGCACCCGAAGCTCAGGGGTCACGTCACCACCAAGTTCGTGCTGTCGCTCTGCGTCTCCGACCTGTTGTTCTGCAGCATCAACTTACCTCTCACCGCCACTAGGTAAACTGTACTGCGTATATGTGGACATGTAAATAATTGTTCTCATTGCCATGAAAACACGTTCATTAATTTTACAAAGGAAGTACGATATATAAGGAAATTTAAATCCTTAAATACAGACTAATATCGATTTTGTCAAACAGAGCTCAGGTACTTTGGAGGTTTACAGATTAATTGCTTACGTACCAAGCACGAATGATTGACGACCGCAAACAAATAAAATTATGACACAAACTTATGAGGCATACATAAAAATAAACTTTATTGCGAACTGTTTAACTGACAAGCGTTAATGACAATGTATTCTGTTCGACTGCAATATTATTGTTGTTAGTTGCTACTACTTGTTAAACATTTTATTTTTATAGTATTACAATTTATGACCCGAGAAAAACCATTTATCTGTCACATAAACGTATGCCTCTTCCGGAAATCGAACCGAGGACTCCTAGCTCGGTAGGCAGGTTCACTTCGAACGCAGCTACCGGTTACAGTCCGTGAAATATATAATTACAACCTCGAAAACCTTGTGAATGACCATCGGTGTTGCTTCACTCTTCGTTACTCGACATCATTTGTACACACATGAAACACATTCACTTACCCAAATACGTTCGTGACTGAAATCGAACATGTAATCTTATGAATATGTAAATAGCGTATTAAGTCACGTGTTGTTTGTGGATGATTTCGAACCGGCCACTAACACGAAGGTCCCCTGACCTAATGCGTACCGTCAAGTCTCGGCTTCATCATACTGCAAGATCATCAATTACCAGAATAGATCCTCAATCTGTCGTGGAGCGCTAATGATATGAATCTGTTATAGGCTTGATAACGCGAGCCTTATTTATCAAATGTGCGTTATGTACAGGTACATAAAGGAGCAGTGGACCCTGGGCCCGCAGCTCTGTCAGATGTTTGCGTTCGTGTTCTACGGGAACGAAGCCGTCTCGCTGCTGTCGATGGTCGCCATCACGATCAACAGGTGAGCCCTGTCCGTCGGTGATATTTTATACAGTACCAATATTCCGTATCGTGCAGGCGAGGTAAAATACAGAAAAGTATTCTTTACTAGCGGCCCGCCCCGGCCTTCGCACGGGTGTATTTATAATTTTATCATGATATGTTCTCTAATATTGTAAAAATTTTTTTCGTTCTATCATCAATAGTTTCCGCAGCGTATACGATGAAAAAAATTTTTTAAGCAATTTATTTTACACGTTGGTTCACGTTACTGAAGTTTTAGCAAGGATCCCTTATTTTCTCTAGTAATAAATGTAGCCTATGTTACTCAGGGATAATGTAGTATTGTAATGGTGAAAGAATTTTTAAAATCGGTTCAGTAGTTTTTGAGTTTATTCTTTGCAAACATACAATAATACAAAGCTTTCCTCTTTATAATATTATTCTATCTATAATCTATATAGAAGGATTTTAGGTGAAAATTGAGAAGGTCGACATAAAAGATGATACGGTTCACACACGATCAAACAATTTGCACAAAGTAAAATGTCCATCAGAAGTTTAGCATTAATAGTTCGTTCACTTGAGTAGTACTAGGACCTTCTCATCACAAGTTTTATCATCACTGCCCATTAATGTCCCGCTGATACGTGCGAGTCACTCTAAATGCATACCTAATCATAGTAACAATGACTCAATTGACAGTATGGATGTGAGTGACACCCGAAATGATGATATTTAGGCATTTTCATAGCCTAGCTTATTGTAAAAATACTTTAGTTACTGGTATTATTATCTTTCCGTGAAACCTGCCTGGCTAGATACTACCTCCCTGCTTGAGTCGTGTTCCTGCTGGGGGCTCGAGAGCCATGACTTTCTTTCCTTTTTTCCCTTTCTCGGCCGTCAACAGATTAGTGACGCCTTTGATATTGCGTTCATGGGCCACGGTGACCACTTACCATTGGGTGATTCGTGTGCTCGTTTCTTGGCTATTCACATAAAAAAATATAAAAAATACTCTATTGCGCGATTTAAAAAACCAAGTGGAGGAAGAGATACATGCATATACCGATATCTCCAGTCATGCGGTTGGTTAGTCCAAATGTATATAGTTATATTATTAAAATAAGTACGACCTATTGCACCTTGGCATCAAACCAGACCGCAAAAGTTTCTAGTTGCCGCTCGTCTTCTAAAAATACCGACACGGCCATGTAATTAGCGTTCGGAGATGTATTTTTACACAGAACTAACACTGGAACACTATTCAATATTTCTACTAATTTGATACCCGTTATCTGGCGTTCGCAGAATTCGCTCATTCATTTTATCCCGAGATAACCTTCTCAGTTAATTCCCAGCAAATATAAATATTCTCAGCAAATATTTGAATACAAAATATTTTTTTTTGGTATTTTTTGCTTCTTTTGTTTCATATACATACTTTAAGGAAATTTAAGTACAAGGGTGCCACAGATATTTATGTTAACTAAATGTGTGAAAGTCAAACCCGGTGAACACCGAGTGTTCGTGTTAATTCACACAGCTTGTTTCGGTTAATCAATTCCTTATATGAAAATGTGTCGTTGCATACCGCCTTAAACGATTCACTTCTTTAATTGTCTGTTTTTATAATTTCTATTCTAATTAATCTGTGCTCGCCCCCTTTGCTCAAGCGCGCCCGCAGCGATAAGACGTTTTTTATTTTATGTGGAGTATATATGTTACAGTTAAAACCAGTTTTTAGATACAACGCGTTTTCCCTAGTTAGAACTAGTTTTCACTAAATGCCTTTGTTAAAACTAGAATTAACTAATGCTCAAAATTGAATATCAGTTAAAACTAGTTCTTACTAGACAAAACACGTTTTTCCGAAGTGAGTCTCAATCAAAACTGTTCTCAAAGTTCATCGTATCTTATTCTAATTGATCGCGAGACGTCCCTTGATTCGACAAGTGCGGGGAATCCCTTTCCGAGCGCCATCCGCTTGCTGTGTGCTCGTTCATTCTAACCTAACCTAACCATTTTTTTTACGTGGGGAAACCCTCATGGATTCCTCTCAGTCGCGGGGGCGACTGATAGGATATGTCGGACTCCTACCAGCTAAAACGCCACGGTGTTCCTCTGAGCGCCCGTTGTCGGGACTGCGGGTACACTCTCGCATTATTCCGCGGTCCCGACGACTTTCGCTCTTCTACAGGGCTCGTCCCTGTGAGGGATGAATCTGGAGCTACTTCATCCCTCCATCTTTGAAGTGCATGCGGGAACACCGTGCGTATCACCTCGAGAACCTAACCTAACCTAAATTCTAGTTTTAACAAAGGCATTTAGTAAAAACTAGTTCTAACTAGGGAAAACGCGTTCTACCTAAAAACTGGTTTTAACTGTAACATATATATTTAATCAGTATTCAGTTTAGTTATTTAAGTAGTTAAATGTTATAAGTATAAATTAATATTATAGTAAATCAGTATTTTCAAAATCACCGCGCCGTTTGGTTGCCCAGCTTATGCGAGCCGAGCTAGAGGGACCTTGAGGCTCGCTGGTTTCATCCAAACTCTTCAAAATCTACCAGATGGGTGGCTTCAAGAAGGGAGCTATACAAAACGAAAAGCGGGTAATTGGTAAGGGAACACTTACCAATTTGTCGAATATCTTCTTCATACGATTATAAGAAACATTCGACCTCTTTTATTAATATTTTCTTTTTTTTTGTTCGATAACTATTGACCATTTTATCGATGAGGTTGGGAATAATAAATGAAGAAGATTGACAGTTTTATTTCATTATTGAGTAACGCCTGGACAGTATACAATGGTTGAAATAATTAAGTCGTTTTATTAAGCATTTTTATTAAAAATATTATTTAAAAAACCTGTCGAAAGTTATCAATAACTTTTATTTTTTAAATTTAAAATACGTTTTCAGTTGAGTTGAATTTTGTTGTTATTGAAAAAATATAAGTTTTGAATACTGAATTAATATAATACGGTTCACACTTCGTAATTCTATAATCGTCATCCTAGTATTGAAACACACACCTAGTGATGCGACATTATCGTATAAAAAGGTTTAAATTTATTAACACAACAAGTTTGAACACAAAACGGATTGCGTTTCGTTGATCCATACAACCCGGAAGAAGTAAAAAAGTTAAAAGCACTACACACAATAAACTTAACGCACAAGCCCACGGGACTGGCTAGGGCTGTCGACGATGATGCAGTCTGCAGCGACTGTCGGGAGCCGAGTCTCGTACAGGTCGAATGCAAAAGAATCTCCTCTATGACTTTATTACAAGTTTTGCTATTAAAAAATTAATTTTCATACATCGCTTTAGAAATCGCACTGATGTTCAGATGATTCCAATTACCAGATAATAATGAAATGAAATTAAATCGAAGTTGGTTTTCACAAACTCTTTTCGAACGTCAAACTGCGCCATCGCTTCAAGAAATCCCTACCGTGAGTGGTGCCGGCAGAAATAGCAGCAAGAAACTCCCGAGCAGTTTTTTTTCCTACTCACAGTTAAAAATATTAAACTCATGTTCAAGCAGTCTTATCCTGAAAGTAATCACCAAGTTTGCAATAACCTTTTCGCATAAGAATGATTTTGACGTTAGTTTTTAATTTACAATATGGTATTTCTGTCAATTGTAATGGAATTTTATTGTAAATATGTACACAATTACCCATGAAAGAGCCACCAGTTTTGCTTAGTCTGAAATTTGGAACATGTATTTTTAAAACTACAATATCAATAATAATTTTAAGATTACAATATCTGTGCCCGTTTATGATCTATGGCAGTGATTCTCAACCTTTTTTTTTGTTGCGGCACATATTTAACGATTTCAAAATTTGGCGGCCCACAAAGAACACTGCATAAATAGTTTATGACAAAAATTTTAAATATACGAAATAAACTACAATAATAACTAAACGTTTATTAAGGGATTAATTACAAGCTAATAATAAAAATATTTTTAATGCGAAATTTGAGCTTGATGTTTTTTGATAATTTCATTTATATTTGGTCGTAAAAATGACAATGCTATCACTAAAACAACACGTTTTGTACGCAGAAGTGGCAAGTGTGCGCCTTGAGACATATTCCTATCGCTATGCACTCCGCTTCATCATAATTTGGCACTAAGAAAAAACGCGTTGCAAAGCAAATAATAAAATAATTTATTTTTTTGTGGATTTAAATATATATTCATGTTAAAAATATTTTTCTTTTTAAATGATATAATTTAATAATATTAACATTATTATATATTTGCAAAATTTGGCGGCACACTTTTGAAATTTGGCGGCACAAAAAAGTGCCGCGGCACAGTGGTTGAGAATCACTGATCTATGGTAATATTCAACAAGCGGCGAGCTCCAACTTCGCTTGGGCTGGACGTCGAGCATGATGTATAGCCAAGGTCCGTCCGGAATAATGTACCTTACAAATGTTAACAGAATGTTTCGAATAGGTTCCGGAGATTACCCTCCGCGTACATACAAACTCACCAACTTAGCACTCTCACTTCATAATATTAGATGGATAAAGAACCAATAAATCTTAACGAAACTTAGGTCGTGTAGAATCCTTTAAGTGTCGTAAAGAAGTAGTGTAATTACATCTCATAATTATGAGAAAGAGGAGAAATACATTTTTGTTTTCGTACTAAATGTTTGATTGATAATGATGATGAGGAGTATTTAATAACGTTTATTTCTTTATTGTAAAGTTATTCCCAATGTTAATTCCGTTTTAGTTTGAAACATCTGTTGTATTTATTATTGTTACCCTACGTTCACTGATAGAAAATGCCGCTTGTCATTCGGTCCATCCATCGTAATTCAGTTATACATTAAAATTTTTGTTTTCTTTAATTTAACTTTTATCATTGTATTATGCCTCAGTAATTTTAGTTCAGCGCGCGTAACGGTTACTTGCACTGTTTTTAAAGTTCTTTGCAAAATTTAATTATGTATTGAAGTAGGTAGGTACCTTAGAATAAATTTAATTAAAAAAATCGTTGTTTTAACAGATCTTGATCCAAAATAATGAACTAACCATAGAATATATAGAACAAGCTTTTTGCTTTAGTTTTGTAGAACATAAGTATAAGTACAATAATAAAGCAATTACTTATTTATTCTCCACGTTGAACAGTTTAGATAGCAAATTGTTTAACTGGTCCAAAGTGGTTAAACAAAATTTTCGTCATTGTTTTAAGAGTTAACGTATCCGAACATGATGGATAATAGTAAAAATATAATCCAAATAAATCCAAGTCGGTAACGCGCCGATGATGGCTTTGGTGTTACCGAAATCCGTGGGCGACGGTGACCACTTACCATGAGGTGGCTCGTCTGCTAATTTGTACAATAGCGACCAAAAAACAATTAGGAGACTGTACAAGTTTTGTGAACATTTATTGCCGACCTGGCAATCGCCAGCCCTACACCGTACCAACAATTCCGAATCGTAAAATAAAAATAAAATGTGGGAAGTGTCGACTTATTCACTAAATGTCGACGGCGCGCGGCGCGGCACACGCACTCCGTTTAGTACAGGCGCGAGTACTACACTCATCACAGAATAAAACATGAGCTGCGAACTGGCTGACAGCTCGCACTCATACACCGATTTATAAAATATTTTATGACGTCAACGTCATAATGTTTACACTTTGCTGTTCGGTTATTCCGGTATTGGGCGAGATAATAATCACAAGCAAAATTCCCTTTGATCTTAATGTAATTACCGAACCTTTGGCATGCTATATCCCAATAGTGTTTGCGTTAGACAGAGGTATCTATGTCTCGTGGAATTTCTATCCGAGTTCTATTAATCGATTACTCTGTCTACATCTATCGATAACACAGTTTCTTGGTAATGGTTATTATATTTTACCAGATAAATCTACTTCAAAAAACATATATGTTTTTTCTATTGAAATTTTGAATTTCATTTACGAGTAATAATCTCTATACACTTTTGTTTCTGCTATTATAACAAAATTAATTAGTTCTCGAGCGATGGTTAGGTTTATTAGTGAAAACGATATTTTTCAAGCGGAGCCGAATATTACTCGTATCTGTCTGATGTTTTTTTTCATGTTTAAGTTTTTTACCTTTTAAGCAAAGATGAAAAGAGAGCACAAACTTACACGCATTATTAAGTTGTAACAACAAAAAACTCCAGTGTAAGCCGTGTTGAGAATCGCCTAATGTGCGTATTATGAAAATAATTTATTGTTACGTAAATATTTCGTATGGTATATTCTTTGTGCGTAAATCGTTTTACACCGCTTGTAAAAATAAGAGTTAAGTGAATGCTTTGATGTTTGGGCATAATAAAATAATGTTCGTTGCAGCTATTTTTAGTAATCAATTACCATAAGGTTAATAAACAACACATACGCGTTGATTCTGTATTCGATATTATTATTATTCATCGATATTATTATTTATATTCCCCTTGCCTATCGAGCGAAGACTATCGGATTCTATTCCCACCTCGGCAGATTTTTTTATCTATTTGACCGTGATCCATTTGTCTCGACCGGCTAGTCTGAATTAGATTCGGTTGTCCGTATTCGATGCGTTTGGATTCATTGTTACAACCCACAATTATACAATGCTGTTTGAGTCTCCTTTCCCAAGGTGAGGTGTGAAAGCCATTTTCCGCCACGCTAATCCAGTGCGGGTGGAGACATTTCACACACATTGGAGAGCATAATGAAGTAGTTTTTGGTGTTTTCCAAAAACTCCTTCGCCGAAGCAAGTAGTAATTTGTAATATGCACATAATGAATTACCGTGATTATTTTAAAAATTTTATAAATTAAAATCACCCAAAGACGAAGTGGAGTGTATTGCAATTAAGGTGTTATGACTCTTGTTAGGAGGTAATCATATACAATATTTTAACAGCAATGGCAAGTTAGTGGCAAACGCAGATTGCATCCTTAACTATTGGAACCTCAAATAATCAGTCGGTTATCGTAATGATCGCGTTGTCGTACTTTATTTACGTTATAATCCTAAAATAAGTGTTAATTAATATTTATAAATTGTTAGTGGGTAAATGTTTATATAACTTTCCCACGCGTAATTTATATGCATGAGACGTGCAGTTAGAAGTGCGTCAAGATTGCGCTCAGTGCTGCCAGATGGTAACATTTCAATTTATTCTTAAGTGGGCCCATTGTTACTACCCCGCACCCTCGTGTAACCTCGGATAACCTCGGCATGGGCTTAGACTCGGTAATAAAATGGCGCGAAGAGATTTAAGTGGCCATGTTAATATTTTTAAATTAAGAACAGGTTACTAGATAACGGTTTAAATGTCAATTCGATGCTTGAATTTTGTTTTAATTTTAATAAAATTACTTTTATGTCAATAAACATGGAACGTATCTTAAAACACATGGTTTTGTAACAATATGAGTTTTTAATTAATGTATATATTTTTGTAAATACGAGATTCCCTGTGTCGCGAGTAGCATAGACACACATCACACACAATCAAGACCGGAGAACAAACATTTGTCTTTACATAAACACCCTTCCCTCGTCACACAGCATTAGTAATTACCAACGTATTGATTCTAATAAGGACTAGATTTCAATGCAAAGAATTTTGTCATCGACTTTAAAGTAGTTTAATAGAACGACAGATGAGCAATTAGCCTTTCTGTGTTAATAAACAAGCAACCGGATGAGCCACTTGATGGTAAGTTAGGTATGGTGACCCCATTACCCATCACCGTTCGTAACCATAAACCCATCACTGATGCGTTACCAGTCGAGAGGGAAGTGAGGAATTCACTCGATGGGCAACCATTGCCTCATCCGTTGACGCCCACTTAGACCCTTACACCCCAAATCCGAGAGCAAAGCAGCTCTGAACTAGTGGCTTCAAGCTACCTTGAAAATACTCACAGTATCGCATGTCAGTTGAAATAATTAAGACAATTGATTGACTGTACATGTTTGCTTCGCTGTAATTATAATTTAATTCTGCGTTCGCAATTTTATCGTAATTATCAGCTCGTAACCGGTATTTATTTGAGAATTTATATTTGAAAAACGTTGTTCTCGTGCCGTCTGCTCGCGTGAGCACAGTTTTGGATATCTTGGTGATCGTTGAGTAAGTACCTACATAGAATCACTTTCTAGCGTTTATCTAAGATGTTTTCTTAATATTGAATTGTAAAAGTTTTAAGATTTGTTTTTGTTAAAAAATATTTAACTACCTACCGCGCTGCTTATTGAAGCAACGTCAGCATTATCATATCAGCTTACGTCAAGTATTGGTTTGACATTTGTTAGATCCATGAAAAAAACACTTTCCGTATTCTGTCAGCGTTGTCAGGTAAGCTCGCGTCCAGTTCATGTCACGCGAGCGTTAATTGGCATTCTACTGTTGCGCATCATAAAAACGCGTTTCCGAACGCAGATTGGCGGGTATTCTTTTAAACTTTTAACGTTTCAAATGTCATCTTCTTAAGTTTTGTTGCGATCGACGCCAAATTTTGCTTATGCTTTCTTTAATTTAATATCTTCGTTGTTTACTTTTGTCTGTTCATTCCGTGATATTTTTGGATAATCGAAGTGAATGAAGTTAAAATTAACTGCGTCACGCAGTAATCACCGCCACATTAACGTAGTTGACAGATCAAAATCACTAGGGATTCCATTTCGAAATTATTATACTTAAACGTTTCTTATTACAATACCGATGACGATGTTGGCGTGTGGTTTTTGTGTATTCGTAATATTTTGGCGATATTTTCACACGATTTCTTTGTATTCGTATCCTGTTTATTTTTATATCGCAAAATCGTGAAATGCGGTTTCATTTTCCTCAGTCGAAGCAATATTTATGAATATTTCAAAATTGAAAATGTTAAAACACTGTATGTAGCTAATTCCAAAAGCTTTAAACCGCAACCACAACTCACTTTTTACTGATTTAATTTTAGTTTTTTATGAATCATCCTCGTTGTTGTAGTTCGTTTAGCGCGTGTTACATTAAACGGATTTAGGCGTACAAGATGAGTTTCACGTGTGGTACATGTGCATAACGTAGCGATGTTTAATTTAAGCACGACGCAACAAATTGAAATTATTTAATACCTACAACTACATCGCTGGTAGCCCACTGCTGGGATCGGTTTTCAACTCACAGCAGTGCAGAACGTTCCCTCCCTGCTCCGATGCAGATGGGTGAAGGGTTCGGTGTTCAATATGAAGGTCACACATATATTTATTTTCCGCCTCAACAACAGTGAATTCAAAATGATAATATCACGGCACCGCCTACTTCCGACCATCCTCTAATAAATCATATGTTTGTTAGGTTAGGTTAGACCTGTAAAACTGCGTACATTTGTTTCTTGATACACAATTATCCGCTCCTCTCTATGGTTTCCGATATTAGAGTAGTATTTAAGATGAAAAAAAATGTTCTCACAATCTACTTGGATTCCAATTGGTCACGCAATTCAAATTCATAAGTATCGAACGACTTCAATGTCTTCCGGGTTTTCCTCCCAGTGGGAGTGATCGTTCAACTTGACGGTGACCACTCGTGGGTCGACGACGGCCGCCATCGCCGCTGCGCGGCAGGCGGGTCAGTATCCGGAGCATAACGCGTCTTCTGTTCCGTCGCTAATATCACTTTTATCATGCGACCGTCCTCCATCAAGCTTCGCCATGTTTATGGCGGTTGTAATCATACAGAGTGTACGGGACACCGTACATATATTTTTATATACATGCGTGTATATTTATTGATATTTATGTTTTATTTGAATAAATTTAGTGTACGATCGACACTCGCCGCGGGATGTTTCCTCTATCGTCTTTTTGTTTGCTTATTTTGTTGTGACGTCGGCTACGACTTTTATTCAGAATCGACTAAAGTTTCTGCCGATAACAAAATAAAACTTTCGCGTACTTTTTGTACTAGGAATACGTGTGAAGCGAGTGGCACAGACGAAAAGAAGTCACAAACAAGGTCCCTAAAGCAACTATTCTATCTATTGCAACATAAAATTCTGAGCCGGTCCAATGTTGAATCTAACACCCCGCCTGGCGCGATGGGAACTGTTTAATAAGACCTTTATGAAACATAGCGCTAACAGATAATACATACAATCATACTAAATATGTATGTATTACATAGTGTCTACTGAAGATCGTGGAAGTGTTTGTTACAGTATTTATTATAAAACCAGGATTTTAAATCTCCAGGTCTAAAGGTATACCCTAGCCGTTGGTATTGATCGTAAGCGGTGAACAATAAGGAAATAATTATTTAATAGTTCCGTTATGAGAAACCCCGATCTAATTACTTCTGATACTGTAGTATTTAGATACTTACATGTTTTTATATCTAGTATTTTGGCACTCGCTTAGTTTGTAACTCTTATAGTACTCCTTTGGTTAACTTCTTTTATAATTTCCTGTATCTTTTACCTATTTGTTCTGTAATTTCTTTATATATTTTATTAGGTTTAATGTTTTGTTATTGTTGTCAAATATTTGACAAATGTCCTAAATGATTGTCATCATGATTACTTCATTTTTAATTTGTATAATTTTTATCCTTTTTGGTAATGTTATTTATTAGGGTGAATAGTAATTTTAAATTCGTAAATAGAACGCAAGAAGAGAATCATTCGAGGAAATTTGAGATATAAAAGGCGAGCTGTTACGAGATTGGATCAGTCTCTTTCTCTCGTGTGAGTCGCAACTCTTGGATCTCGACACTGACAGTCTCGCGTGTGGGTCACAACAGTGGTAACTTGAAGCAGTCTCATGCTAAAAGTCTCTATCGGAACAGTCTCGCGGGTGTAGTCACAATTACGAAACGAAACAGTCTCGCGCTTCTTGCCGGAAATCGTTTATTACTCTCCGACTCCGGGATCTATATACTTCGTGCGCCCTAACGCACGCCTGGTCAAGGCGGTCTCCGTGTGCTGAACACCGGACAATCTACACGTCTCGTGCATATTAACGCACGCTCCAGGCGCCGAGGTCTCCGTGCGCTGAACGCCTGGGGACTCCGATCGTCTCGTGCGCCCGACACGCACGCTCCAGTCGCCGAGGTCTCCGTGCGCTGCACGCCAGAGAAACGACGGGGCTAGCTTCTTACTTACAAGTGACCTTCTTTTTAGTTTCTTAATCTTGTAACTCCTGTATTATAGTCATTGTAACATCCAGGAATTCTTAAATACATTATATCTTCTAAATTTCTTTGATCTTTTACTTATAAAACTACAATACTACAGTATATATTGACATATTTAACACGCAACAAGGGCTGTGTCGGGTGACGTATCCCGGGGCTGGCCGTCGCCATGCGCCGCACTGCACAACGCTCGCTCTGTTTGCTTTCCGCTGTTTTATTTTGTAATCTCCCCTCTACCAACGATAGCAAGTTACTGTTAATAACGTTTTTAATTTTGTTTCTGATACAATAATAAAGATCGTATCGGGTGCAAAAGCACGTAGGATATGTGCAAGTACATAGATAATCGTTAATAGTATCAGACGTTACTTTGCAGAAATTTATTGTTATTAAATTAGTATTAATTTACTTTACAATAATCCGCAAGCACAATGTTTGATGGTATACACCTCTATACATGCATAGAACCTCCCTCCCGCCCACAAAGGAAAACTTACATTTATGATAAATAAAATTATATACATATAAAAGTATATACATACCGTCACCAATACGTGTTTCGCTCCGAAACGGAGCGTCCACAGGGTAAGATACCCTTTTCCTTTGTAAGAGGGATTTGAATGTTACATGAAGTACACGTAGATATCTTGTTTTGTATTTGTGTTGTTAGTACTTAATTACACTACATTGACTATTGGCACACAATGCGTTTTAAAGTAATATAAGAAGGCACCAGTGCGTTTACATCCCTCGTATTAAAGCTTGCCGCTCTACTCTGTTCTGCTCTGCTCCATCATTAATCTGCACTGTAGCAGCGCTGGACTCTATTCCTCGATTACTTAATCCTGATTGATCGCTACCAACTCGTCGAAACCAAACGCCGAGAGCCAAAAGAGCGTCCGAGTGCTAGACGAAACTTCAAACGCCTCAAGGGAACAGTTCATTGACACGACAATAAATCGCTATAGAGATTCAACAGAGTTAATAGAGAGCGGAGAGTTATGGCGCGATTAAAAAGCACTCGGCACCATCACCGTGCGCCAGCGCCGTCCCCGTGGGAAAGTGTTCGTCTGATAAGATAACAACGGCGAGCCGCGACGCCCTGCTGCCTGGTTGGTGACAGGTCGCATTTTTATTCCATTCTTATACGGTAACGTTGCGTAACTTACGGCATCGCGCAACGTTCATTAGTTTCACACGGAGCGAAATCAGTCAAATCTTTTGTATTAGTATGATATTTTAATTGGAAAAAAAAAACTATTTTTGGATATTGATAACTTTAGCTTGTTGTTCTTCATAGGTACTCACTCATACGTACATTCAAAAGGTGATTGTTGTTATACTTCAGCTCATTTTTAGTTAAATGATCTACATTTATAAGGAGTACTTAATGAACCATTGTATGCTAAAGTTAATTTCATATAATACTCTCTTAGCTGTTTCGGACTCATCCGAGCCGTCGTTCCTCAAGAGCCGTCCGAGACGAGAGCGCAAAGTGTAGTTATGTATTCAGACACTTATAAATAATTCAATGTTAATATGTACCGGTTTGTTAATAATTATCGTTCCTTGTACCGTGTAAACAGTAGTCGTGAGGGGCGCTGCATGCCTAGCGTGGAATTAATGAATGCTCAGTCTCACACATCGACTTCTTCTGACGCTCACGCATATCTAAAAAGAGAATAGTGGAGTCCTTAAAACTTGGAAAGGCTACACTTTGTACTTTTAACGGGTGTTAAAAATAAAGAAATTTCTCATTATATTTATATGTGTGTGCGTGTACTATACGCTTAGGGCCGGAGTTTTCTATCCAAATACCTTTATTTAATGCACACCTGCGTTACAAAAATAACTCGTATACCTATACTATACGTGTGATTTGGGTTAAAAAAAGGTATATTTGCTGTATACGTAGCAAATGTAAATGTTATCTATGAATGTGTGTGTTGTGTTGCAGGTACACGTTGATAGCGTATTACGACATGTACTCGCAGATCTACACCGCCACCAAGATCTGGATCCAGCTGCTGCTCATCTGGTTCGTCTCCTTCGGCCTCATGGTGAACAACCTCATGGTTAAATTTGCTGTAAATGTAGACCAGTTGATCAACCTTGGAAATATTAAAATATAATTATTTACCGTACAAAAAAAAACCTTCATTTATATTTAAATAAAATTAAAACAATTTTATTGGATATTAAACACTTCGATAACTACGATTAAACCATATCGATTTCAACCATAGCTCTTAATGACAGATAATCAAGGATCGACATTCTACGATATTACCGGAAATAAAATAAACGATAGAAATTAACAACATCCTGTTAAAAATGTCCTCGGGTCGAGCTAATTACACTCTATTGTCGTTTAGTTATAAGTTCGCTTACCTACTCTGTACTTCCTGACAACTCATAGCGGTTTATGTGATAAATGAAAAAACATATTATTATTATTACAAACTACTATTACTTGATACGAATATGAAGACAATATTAAAAAAATTAACTGAATAATTTTTACAGTAACTAGGTCTAATTTCGTGTTAAATACCTTTTTGCCTGTAGTAACGGGATAATCTTTCCTTCGTTTAACACCTCACGCTTTTATTCGTCCCAGAAACAAATCACGCCTTTTTAAATATGAACACATGAATAATGTAAGGGACTGCTATAAGCTTATCATCGATCAATAATTTATTATAATCGATGCGTGTAGGAAACCCCATAATAATCGGTACGTGGACGAGTCCTGCTGACACGTGGTTGTTCATCTACGATGCGGCTCACGAGCCACACGCCGTGCGCCGGCGCAGCGACATTACACGACGGAGGCTAGGATTACGGAGGAAGACGAATTTGGGACATTGCACTTCCACTAGCGCTGTTACGTGTTTTATTGTCCCGAATTAGCGAACATTGGACATCCGTCATTCGCTTGCACAGCTCGTAAATGTAATGCGCATTAATAAAATAAACATTGAATTAGTGTTAGTTTTCCTAACAACATTTGTAATAACAATTTTAGATTTTAATGGTTATAGTGAGCAGTTTATATTAAATAACCTTATAATTAGAAGATTTATTAAGATAACTTACCTTCTTTTAACATAGAGAATTTACACATGAACGTGCTCATCCCGTATCGTTTGAGTACTTACTTATATACTAAACGACCATAGAGTGTAATTAGCTTGACCCGTGGATATTTTTAACAGGATGTTGTCAATTTCTATCGTTTATTTTATTTTCTGTAATACCGTGCAATGTCGTACAACACTCGGCGTTACCACCGATTATAGTGTCGCCTTGCATAGTGCCAGCTCGGTCGACCGTTTGTGTATAGCAGCATTATACGAATACAAAAAAAGTATATCAAATGCTTTGGCCATATTATGGCGCCCTAAAATACTCCTCTCAATCACATGCTGGCAGAACAGGGTGTCGTAAGAGGCGACAGAAGTCAGCCTGTTTGGTGGTAGAGCTTCGCGTAAAGATTATATTATCAGTATTATTATTAAGTCATTAATATTATTACTGTATTATTATCTTTCTGTGAAGCCCGCCTGGCTGGCTACCACCTTCATGCTTAAGTCAGTCGTCAAACGACTCGTCGTGTTCCGGCTGGGGGCTTGTGAGCCAGTACTTTCTTTCTTACCTTCTCATTTCCCGGCCGACAACGCATCGGTGACACCTTTGTCTCGCTGATGTCCATGGGCGACGGTGACTATTTACCATCAAGTGACTTCATCTGCTCGTTTGTCGGCTATTAACATAAATAAAGCTGAAAAAAATGCAACCAGAATACTTTCAGATATTTTAGTAGAAATAATGTCAGTAACTATTTCAAAAACTCAAAAAGTTCCAATTACATGAAGCTTTTGTTAGTGGTGTGGATTTAGTACGTTATTAAACATCTCATCCGGCTCATCTACATTTCTTTAATTCCTCTTAATAACTGCGTTCATTAGGTACATGTGGTTCATTTCAGACAATTTCAATTGTTCTCGACACCGAACGCATTGTGATGGCCGTCACGAACAATACGTTTAATAGAAGGGTCGCTGTGTGCCAGAGTTGTCAGACACTGCTGTCCTGAACGTGGCACATTTAAAATATGTAATCAGGAATTCGATTTTCTTATCGCGATAGTTATAAAACAAAAAGAAAATTGATATGGAAACGTGAAAACTTATTCGTTTTTTGTAAAAGTTCTCGATCAAAGTCTTTCTCTACATAATATAAAGAAGGTTAGTGATAAATCGAGCAATCACAGGGATAAAAAACTATCCAATGGCATAGTAACTAAAAAAAATTGGAATGAACTAGTGAATTCAATATTAGACAGTCCCACATTTAATAATAATATCGTTGCATCCGAGTATATCAGCAGAGGCAAAATCAAATATCCGAATACTAAACTTGGTATACGAGTCTTTTATGTCAGAAAATCTAAACTAATTTAAAAATAAATGTTTAATACTAGTTATGTTTTATATATGTGTGTTCAGACATCCCTTTATTATATAGTCGCTTATGTTATACTATTTACATGCAAAATGTATCTTCAATACCACGAAAAATATTCAAGTTTAAAATTGCTTCATTTTTGTGGAAGTCAATGAGCTCCACTTGAAACAATCCCGTAGGCACTAAACGGATGTACGATTATTACTCGCAGATGGCCCCTCTGTCCATTGTTTATGTCGTTGTCTATTACCTGCATCATTCATTATTCAAGTGGCGGGCTCATAGTTTAATGACTGTTATGTTAACAGGAATGATGGAGGTCATAATGGTCGCTACCAAATTTAAATTTATGAATAACACACCCACTGAGAACGATGAAATGTGGAATTGTCTGAATTGATGTTGATATTAAAGTTTTATTAGCTCAATGTTTTGTTATTACGAGTCGTAAGGATGTTATTCTATCATTGTAAATTCAAAAGTACTTCGGAATTTATTTATAATTGTCTATGGGCGTGATATTCTTGAAATTGGTGGGGGTTTTTCTTGCTTGGCTGACTGCTGCCCTCTAAGACTTGCAGTAGCATGCATGTATTTTTACCGCTCCTTCCTCAGCCGGCGACGCGTCGAAGGTGACCTAGGGCGTCGTGGTTAATATAATAAGGTCTTACCTTTTTATATCTTTTGACGCTTTTTTACCAGGAACAATTAGTTATCTTGATGCAAATCATTGAATACGATCGTTATTTGTAAAATATATGCAAAAATGTAAATGAAAAATCGATAACTACGCATTATATACTGTTTGTTTGTTTGTTGTTAGACGAATCAAACTACGATCTTGATTCGTGAACTATGCACCATCATTCCAGGTACCACCGCTGCTCGGCGTCTGGGGCCAGCTAGGGCTGGACAAGAATACATTCTCGTGCACGATTCTACCCAAAGACGGACACTCGCCGAAGAAGTATCTGTTCGTGTTCGGGTTCGCGCTGCCGTGCGTGGCCATCATCGTGTCCTACTCGTGCATCTACTGGCGCGTCAGGGAGAGCAAGCGGAAGCTGGAGGGACGAAGGTGTGTATGTGGGTGAGATATCAGTGCATGTTTATTATTTTACAGTAGACACGAGCGTGTGCATGAGGTTCTTTGAATGGCTCAAACTAATTAGTGCGTAGTAAGTATTTAGTAGGAATGAGACGGAGCGGGCTAATTGAGGGTGCGCTTGGCTTTGGCTCAGTTGGTTGACCGCAATAATAAAGTGCACCTTAATCTTAACGGATTGTCTTCTTTGATTTTTATGTGCATGGTTAAAATCTTTCTTCATGAATAACGGAGGTAGTTACAATGCGATGATGACATAAAACAAAGCTTGCGAGTCAAGCGGGTCAATTAACTTTATAATCATAGATTTATATTCATAGATTGAAAGGAATGCAGCACCTGAGAGATACTGTTTGACAAATTCTGTAATGCAAGCAAACATTAATAACCAATGTCGCAATTTTTAACGAACAGATAAGGAGGGTCTTGTTTCTCGCAGAACGAAGGGTGAACGAAGGCATAGACATTGATTTAGTGCGGATTTTCTATCTCTAAACAACATTCTTAAGATGTTTCATGTGATGTAACATAACATAGCATAGCATAGACTTAGATATACGTGTGTCGAATCTGACTTAATCGTGTGGCGACGCAAATTCAAATTGCACACAACTGGGCGGCGTGCACAAATAATTTATCTAAAGAACATATTGTTTCGTTCCAGTAAACTGAGCGGTCAAACCGCCAAGGAGAAGGAAGAGGACTCCCGTCTGACCACCCTCATGTTGACGATATTCCTGTGCTTCCTCGCGTGCTTCCTGCCGCTGATGATCATGAACGTGACCGACGACGCAATCCGGTACCCCTGGCTGCACGTGGTCGCCTCCGTGCTCGCGTGGGCGTCCAGCGTCATCAACCCGCTCATATACGCGGCCACCAACAGACAGTATAGAGCGGCGTACGCTAACCTGCTGAAGTTGTGCGAGAACAACCCGGTGACCAGACGCACCACGTGGGGCAGCCGGACCGTCGGCCACTCCTCCAACTCCCCGCATTACGTCGACAAGAGAAACCCCTTGAAGGATAAACCTACCAACTTATGAGTGTCGGGATATTCTGTTGATATTTGAATATTTGAACGTTCATGTCGATGGGTTTAAATATATGTGAATTAAAATTCAGAAGGGATTTTGGGTAAATTTTAGTAGTCCAATTTTAGGGTATGCAACTGTGTTGTGATGAACACTTGGTGGTTAAAATTGTATTTTTTACGTTTATTAGTACACAACAATTTGATTCGAGTCGCGCACGAGTCAGAAGACAATTATTTTTAAAGATTAGCACGAAAACACGAGCTGACAAGCCCTTAGGAATTAATCCCTTAACTGAACGCTACTTGAATATATACTTGTGTGTGTGTTGTGTGAGTATATATAAGTAATAAACCAGTTACGTTGCCTCAGCGCATTTGTATATAATGTATATAATATTGTAAATAGCTTTAGATTTGTATATTTCCATAATATGCACTAGACGTACAATTTTTATTGGATCTGTACCTATATTTCTACCAAAGTTAATAATTTATGGATACACTTAACAGATCAATATCAAGAGAATATTAGCTAGAATTGTATTGTTAATACGGTACAATAATTATTATAAAACTTAATTTTATTTCGGACAATTTATTATAGTATTTTAATGTGACAACAATGTTCGATCGTAAAGTTATTAGGATTAAAAAATTCCATCTATAAATACATGAATCTGAGTGAAATATAAGCCAAGCGAAACATTATCTATATATTATATATCGATCCATTCGATATATAATATATAGATAATATGAGGAATTTACCTAGCTTAAACGGTATGACATTTTCATATTCACTCGACTTCTTATCTGTATCAGAGCGGATCGCTCCCTACGGGTATGCGTACAGCGCCATCTCTTGTGGGTTAGTGGGTGGCCCGGTTACATTAATAAATGTTATTATCTTCATAAAATTTTACATCTTAACTTAAAACTAAAATGTGTTATACATTCCGTTAGTAATAGAATTTATAATGTACTAACTTTTATATTTTTAATTATAAATGTGTAATATATATTTTCTTAAAAAAATTGCTTTTTTCAAATACAGTGTGTCTATTGACGTCAATATCTATGACATAAGTAGGGGTTACTGAATGAATAGATAATTATTATACCGTGAATAAATACTCATACCTACCTAGATACTTTCTAGTACCATTGGCACTAAGACAATGTATATAATTTTAAATAATATTAATTATTTTAAGCTTCCTCTTAAACAGCGGCAACGAACCACATAAGGCGGTAGTCAAAACCTTCTCGAGATTTTTTCACCTCAACTGGTCCTTCTCGGTGTGAGCAAGAGCATTTAATAGCATTTAATATATTAATAAATCAACAGGAATGTTCTTTATTAACTTTACCTTACCTTTTCATAAATATGGTTATTTAATTTTGTCAAGACTGATTGGAAAAAGTCAATTAGTTTAAAATAATATAAATTATTGTATGTTACCTATAATAAACATGCATTACGAAAAAAATTATGATACTTATATTTATTTGTACCGCATAGTGTAATTTGTACCAAAGTTAATAAACGTATTCAAATGATTTTACTTTCTTTAATCCACCCAATATTTAATTTACCCTATTGAATTTTAAAGGTATAGCCTTAAAATAGCTATATCTCATTGTAACTTATCATTTATTACTTAACTACATTTTATGGCCAGAAGATAAAATAGCTCTGAAAATGAGTGGAGTCTGAAAAGTTACTCGTGACAATAGAAATGTCACCTGCCAATGTAAAAATATAAGTATACAATGAATTGACATATTTAATATCACCTATCCCTGTTCTGGATAAATATAAGATAGTCCTCTAGCCAAATCACTGATATTTATTATTGTTTTCTTGTAAAATCACAGTTTAATTAATCCGCGACCAAACCGTAATGTTTGGATCGACTAGTCGGTCACAATATAACACAAAATACATTATCAGTCTGATGTTATCAAACTTACAGGATTATCACATAAAGTTCTGCTGTGATGCTAAGTTAGCGACAACAATACACACAAATTTAGTAGTGGCATCACCACGGAACGGCTTATTACTCTATCTATGGAAATTTACGTCTATGGAAACAATATTGTTGTCAATTTTTATGTCACTTGTAAAGTCAATGTCAGTGTCATTATTACGTCATTAATCTTGTTCGACTTCGTTACGATTGTCACTGATTGTAAGTAATTCGGGGTACGTGTTTCACGGGATTGTTCAGGGATATTTGTTAAACTATGGCGGCAAAAAGGATCGCCCAGAGCTCGGTAAACTGGTCGGCTTTAGCCGAAAGGGTGCCAGTCGAGCAAAAAGGTAACCTCGCCGCTTTCAAAGTCAAGTCTGATGGCTACCTCCGGAGGTTCGTATTGACGTGATGTTACATAATTTTGTTTCTTCTGTGCATAAACTTTTTAAATTTTACTTACTAATTCTTAATACGAAGAAAAAAATGGCAATTTAAAGTTATAAATTTCAAGCTGAAATCAAATAAATGAAATCTAAATAATTTATTTCTTATTAAATTTAGGGTTATCCTGTTCGAAAATGTACGAGCTTTATAGCCGAAAATAAGGCTTGTAGCTAAAATGTCACTACTAAAGCACAGTCGAATGGAAAATACTATACTTCTAACATCAAGCAGAATTTTTATGTGAAAAGAATTGTAATAAAAATGTACTAAGTTTGTTGAAAGTATTTTTTTACTGCCTTCAGACCTAACCAAAATTTTAATGTGTTGTAGAGTGATGGCAAATCCCCCAGAGCCACCAAAAATCAACTGGGCTTTTTACAAGCAGACTGTGCCAATTCCTGGCATGGTTGATAATTTCCAGAAACAGTATGAAGCCCTGAAGGTTCCTTACCCCACAGACACGCTGACGGCTAAGGTTGAAGCACAGTGGGTAGAAATCAAGAAATCTATTGAAGAATTTGTAAAGGAATCCAATACAAACATTGCATTGTAAGTTGATGACCTTAATTCGTGACAAGATTATTCAATTTATACTTTGAAGTATATTTCTACAAAATAACTTTTTGTTAAAGATAGCAAACATACAAATGCGATTTAACACCTTACCTCTTTTAAATTTGTCTACTTTTGCCCAAGCACATTTTAAAACCGGGATAGGTTCTTGTTCAGGTGATCAGAGACACTATTAAACATCATGAGAGTGGTATGCCTGTTTTGCTTCCATGTCAATTAAAATGTTTTCAATTAATTTCCATAAATGAAAGTGACAAAAATTCTATTTTCAGGTATGAAAAAGAAATTCAAAAAATCCAAGCTATGCTGCCTTACAGCCAGATGACCATGGAAGACTTTCGTGATGCACATCCTGAACTGGCCTTGGACCCCATTAACAAACCAACCTTCTGGCCTCACGACCCAGAAGAACAGCTGGACTATGTTAACCCAGACAAACCTGCTCAATCAGCACACTAGGCTGCTATCGATGTGCGGTTTTACTTACAACATATACTATGAAATTACACCTTGAATGCATAGTTTGTCTTTGTAATATCAGCTGCGAAGCTAATTTTCTGTATAATTTATGACGTAGGAATAAAATAAAATGTTACATGTCATTGTTTTGTTTAATTCATGTCTAAGAAACATACAAGCTATAGAACTGCTCAGCAAGGCCCAGAAAACCCGTTCATTTAATAAACCTTCGATCAGTGCTTACCCAGCATAGTGACAAGCCTTTCGATCGGGTTAATCCTAACCAACCGAAGTAGTTTTGGGATAGGGTTTTTGAAGGTTTTTTTTTTACTTACTATAAGATTTTTAATTTGCTTAATTTAACCGCTTACGTTTGGATTAGAGAAACAGTTGATGGAGTGAGCCTTACAAACTTCGTAACATTAGTACCTAGACGGTTTGTTTTAGCAATCACAATTAAATATTTGCTTATATTAATTTTCATTATCAAAAAGAAATATGGTAAGTAAATACTCATTACTACTATGTATTTCCATAACACATTTTTATCCAAATAATAATAGCTTAATTCGGTCTAAAAATTTTCCTTTATTATTACACAATTTACCGTTGAAAACCCAGGAAGGGGTTTTGAATTAACTCGAATTAATCAAATGAACAGCTTAGTAGTCTTGGATCAAAAACAAATCAAATATGTGTAGAGTTTAAGGCCAATTTAGTTTGCGCTCAGTCCATAACCGGTTACTGACAAAACCCACAGATTACTATAATTGTAGCTAAACAAAACCTCTCGAGGGGGTTTGAGTTAACTTGAATTAATTCAAACAAAGGGCTTAGCCGCAGTGTTGCCAACTCGTATTTTTAAAGGCGTAGGCCAGATAAAAAAATTACGTAGAAATAGTAAAATTTCCACATAGAAAATAAGTAGATCTACGTACTTTTTTTCTGAGTGAAATCAAGAGAGTAGGTAAAAGTGAATAAAACGACAATTTATATGACCCTAAAAGTAACAGACAGCAGACAAACAACAAATAAAAAAAATTACTGTTAGCAAACAAAAAAATCTAGGAATTACCACTTATAGATCATTTAAAAAAGTTTGCTACTTTTAGAGTCATCCTCAAAGTATTTAAATTATTCAATTTTTATTTTCTTCCCGGTCTTATTCAGTCACATTTTTTTTAGACAAAATTCTGAATATAAATTATTATTTGAAAACTAACTAAGACAAATATGTGAAGTGAATGATAAACATATTATCAGGAAACATTTGCCCTGAATGGGCTATACACGGTAAAGAACGTTTTAAATTTGAGCAATGTGTCAGGATTTAAAAACCTTAAATTTTTCAATGACACTTTGTTTTTAAAATGAATGGCGCGACGTGTTGAATGGCGAAGCGAGTGTGCATTGGTATGAAACGGAACGTTTATTTCCTTTTTTCGCGAAAGTAAAGAAAATTATCCCCTTCCGTCTATTTTGCAAATTTGGACAATTTTGTTAGAAAATACGAACATTCTGGGCCTAAAATTCGTAGGTTTGCAGGAAAGGCTGAAAATACGTAAAAAGACGTAGAATTGGTAACGCTGCTTAACCGTATGAGCGGTTAATGTTTGAAAGGCTTACCAATATGTAATGGTTTCTCAAAACCAGTGCTAAAATACCCACTTAAAAAGGGTGAGCGGTTCTAGGCCCTGCTGCTCAATAATATATATATATAAATATACTAGTGCCCCCACCGACTTCTAGTTGAACAATTAATCATATATACATTATTATTATTCAAATTTTGTTTTTGCCTTGATAAGACATTTAAGTTTACTGATATTTTATATAATCTAACGTCTGCGCTATCACGTGTTCTCGGTATGTTATATCAATTTTCATCAAGATCGGGCCATAGATGACGGGCTAGCCATTTTTAAGTTATAACAGGACATATAGACAGATAAAAAATTTCAAAATGGTCAAATTTATGTCACCGAGTCATAAAACAAAGATTTATCATGAAATCTTTCGAAAGCTAAGAATCAATTATTAAATATTTTATTGGAATATCATAATATAAATTTAAATTAGGACATTTTATTACCGATTCTATGTAAAAATTTTGCACGTCATTAATAATGGCTAATTGTGAAATGTGTAACCAATTAAAATCAAGAACCCATGTAACCACAGTTACTATCTATTCTATTCTCCAAAAAATGAAATGTACAGACAGAGACGCAACAGATTTATGTAGTAGTATAGATTATTCAAAATGTCATGTTCAGTTTTTATCTGAATTAGACTAAATTACTACAAATATTTCCCTTAACGTGACTATCCCAGATCTATCACCAGATGAACTTCATGCTTGTTATTTTCCACAAGCCTAAAGAAATCAATCAGGACAAGGGCCCGAACATGCCAATGGAAATAAAAACAAAATTGCTTTAATATCATTTATTTTGATGAAATAAAACTTTGTCACATACAACGGGGGAATGTTAACTACAGACGAGTACATTATTAAAATCTACTGATATATAACGCATGTATAGTTTTGTGCTGTCTAGATCCATCGGTCCGATCGCTGGATCGACGCTCTACGAATATTCATAAATACAAAAATCATCGATTTCCAAAACACACCACAATAGGCAGAAATAATCCACAGAACAAAGATAGCAGAAGGACCATGCGACTTTACCAGTGTTGCTAAATTCACAACTAAGTAAAACAATAATAAAATAGCCGACAGATTGGTTTGTTTACAAAATGAAACTACTTTGGTGTTTGCTCAACGTAAAAAAAATGTTTCATACGTAGATAAATCAAGTCATACGAATGAAATTTAATGTTAAGTCGATCAGATACTGTACCGATTTTGCCGGTATAATTACTTGTGATGCAGCGCCAATATCTCTACTACGACCAGGCTCGTTATAGACTGCGAGTTACATATAGAAGTTATAGACTACCAGTAGAATTTAGCAAGCACTGAATTGTGTGGTCACAGCGTATGCAACATCCCCCTCACACGCTGTACCCTTCATCCATGATTATTTCGACACATCGCAGCTGGTAATTAACTATTTACGGTATAAGATTATATAATAATTCTGAGATATGCCTTATTAATATTATGTATGTCTGCTAAAGAGAGCAACATCTAATATATTTAGATATTTCAAAGATATATTTGAATCTATTGTTTTCTTTTTTAAATGCAAACTCGAATATTTGTCTAAGCTTATAGACACACTTATAAAAATGGGTCCATGTAAATCTCTTAAATCAAAAAATTCGAGATTTTTCGAATCGAACTTCAACTTACGTCCGTCTTAGTATGTAAAATAAACTTGTGTATAAACCTTCCCTACTTTGTTGTGTAGTGAACGAGTGCATTTTACTTTAACCACGTGAACAGCCAGCTGAAACAAACGATACGGATGCTGGCGCCACTTGAAATAATACTATCGTAATATTTTGCTAGACAAGTAGCATATATCTATTTAGGTGGGGGTGGTTGCGAATACATGTTGTAATAGCTGGTCGGGACGGAGGCGTTTTGATTCTGACCATAGTTCTGATTCTGGGTAAAGCCGGTGTTGCCGCCTCTGCCTCCCCGAGCGCCCCTACCGCCGCGAGTGAACGAATTCTCTCTGCTGAAGCCACCCCCCTCCCGATTTCCAAAGTTAGACCTCGAGTTGAAGCCCCCTGAGCTCTGATTGAACCCGTTCGATGAGTCGTTGTCCCACCGCGAAGCTGTTAACAGATAGGCACAACATATTATATTCATTAAAACTACTTAAATAAGTTACAAACTTAAAATATCATTTTCTTGCATAGCGATACTTCCCATTGCAACATTAGCATGCTTGTACGGATAGGGAATATTATGCTAAATTGCTGTAGTCATCCTAATTCAATATTTTGAAAAACCTTTGAAAATAAAAGGAGAGAAAGATTATTCAATGGATAATTATAATATTAGGTAGAACTGCTACATTATTACATTAAGTAAGCGAAATGAAGAAAACATCCTATATATTTATGAAGAACCAATTATAACGAAAAAGAGGGAAAAAATTAAAATAATTACGTATTGCTTTTACAGATGACACTCCTGAAAGTAAAGGAGGCCAAACTGAAAGTAATCTGTGAAGCCATCCAGACTAGTCTAAATATAAACTAATGGACAGATACGAACAGAAACATGTTCTTCTAACATGCTAAATTGAAAACCACACATGGCAAAATTTATATTTATACAATGTTATTAAACCAGGGTTGTGTCATTCCAGCAACAGCTACCACAGAGTTAGGAATGTAACATTCCATTGCACGCAAGTGTCGGGATCACCTGTACAGAATGATATGCGCCTCCTGCAGATGAATAAAATTTCTGCAAATCATCCCAGTCTGCTGATCCACAGCTAGTGAGAACCGCTTGACCGTCGTTCAATAGGTCGAATTATTAGTGCCGTTATTATATTTTGAATTATATTCAAGTCATCGTGTACTCACTGCGTTCGGAGGCGAAGCGTCCCC